>PVJC01005225.1:0-59925 GCA_004026665.1 Murina feae
GCGGCCTTCTAACTAAGGAAGCCTCCTCTGCTTCACCTCGCAGCGTCTATAATGAAACAATTGTTACTTTTACTGGTTAGGCCCGGGCTGCTGTGTCCTTCAGCTCCCGAGGATTCTATGATTGTTATATTGTTTCAAATGTTTCAAATCTGTGTTTCGCTAGAGCCAGTTTAAGTGGAGAGGCCTCAGCTTCACTTTCGCTCCTGCCGCAATGGAAACAGCCCTTTACTCAGGTCCGTGAGTGGCGGCCTCCATGTTGGCTGGGCTAATTTGCATACAGCGGATCTAATTGGCTGGTGGGCGTGGCTTACCCTGTCTTGGAGAAACGGTTAATTTTAATATTTCGCTTTTATTAGTTTAGATAACCCTGCAATAAACATTATGGTACATCTATCTTTGTGCACATTTAAGTGATTTTGAGGAATGAATTCCTAGAAGTGGAATTTCAAGGCGTATGAAAATTTTACCTTTCTGTAGCTGCTAGAGATTGTCCTTTGTACAAATATGTATTTTTCAAAGTCCACACAAAGTTATGTATTTACTAATGTTATGAGACTTCCAGTTTCCCCACAGCTTTGCTGAATCTTTTTCATTTTAGTACATCAGTTGAGCAAACGGTATTCCATTGCTGTTCTGATTTGCACTTCTCTGGTAGTAGTGAGGTTGAGAATCTTTTCGTGTTTATCAGCCACTTTATCTTCTTTTGTGAGTTGCCTATTTACCACCATTGCCTACTTTTCTGCTGGTTTCTCTTTGTCTTACAGATTTTTTTAAAGATCTCTTTTAAGGAGGGGGAAGGTCAAGGGGAAAAAATGGAGACGTATTTAACACTCTTTGTAAAACTTTAAGCAATAAAACAAAAATAAAAAAATAAAGATCTCTTTTACGATTGTGATGATATGATTGTGGATATTAATAATTTGCAAATATTTCTCACAAATAACTACTTACCCATTTGTTGTGTCAGGGGTGAGGGGTCCCTGTCTTTTAACTTTATGGTCACACTGATTTATGGACTGTGTTAAATAAATTATTTATACACACATAAAAACTGGATTTGGCCCTAACCGGTTTGGCTCAGTGGATAGAGCGTCGGCCTGTGGACTCAATGGTCTCAGGTTTGATTCCAGTCAAGGGTGGGGGGTGTGCAGGAGATAGCTGATCGATGTTTCTCTCTCGTCGATGTTTCTAACTCTCTATCCCTCTCCCTTCCTCTCTGTAAAAAGGAAAAAATCAATAAAATATATTTTTTTAAAAACTGGATTTGATCAATTATTGGACCAAGTGTCTTCATCAATTCATTCATTAGTGAGTGATTTGGATAAATCACTAAGCACTATGCCAGTTCTTGACTGGAATTTCCTCCTCTTTCTTGCTCTCTACTGTTTTGAAGAATCTAGTGTTTTCTTAAGGGTCGATTTAAGAATCAAAGTCCACAGGGATCTCTCTCTTCCTTGTTCTCGTTCGTGTGCATGTGATCAAGGCAGTTAGTATTTTATGTGTGCGTATATTGTAACTTCAACCAGATGGGAAGCCGCTCCACGGAAGGGCCTTGCTATTGCCATACCTCCCAGTGTCTTACACACACTAGGAATCTAGTAAATATTTGTTAATTGCTTTAAAATTATTTTTTATAGGGAAGTTTTTAGCTTTCCCCCTCCTCCCATACATACCCACAATGGGCAATTTGCCTTTGCTTATCTTCAATCATCTTTTCTGTATAATTTGTCATTAGGTCACATCTGCTAATAATGTCAGGGGTTCTAAACCTGAAAAATAAAGTTGTGAACTGTGTCAGGGGTCCTCAAACTTTTTAAACAGGGGGCCAGTTCACTGTCCCTCAGATCGTTGGGAGGGCCGGACTATAGTTAAAAAAAAAAACAAGCAAAAAAACCACAAAACTATGAACAAATTCCTACGCACAATGCACATATCTTATTTTGAAGTAAAAAAAAACCAAAAAAACAACAACAACAAAAAAAACAAGGCAGGAAAAGCACCCAGTGGGCTGGATAAATGTCCTCGGCTGGCCCTGGTTTCAGGACCCCTGAATCTGATTTCGGCTCAAAGAAGAATCTAGTATTTTTCAAATTTGAAAGACACATCTCTGCAGTTCCACTTGTTCCCTGACACAGGTCTTTATTTCATGCTCCCTGAGCCACTTTCCTAGACACAGTCACAATGCTGCGTGGTGTCCTGATGTAACACAGGCCTACTGGAGACAGACTGCGACTTCACAGCAGCTTTTTGGTTATTTTTTGTTTTTTAGAGTTGAAAGTCAAAATCTAATCTAAACTGCAGTAAAATAAAATTGATATTTCATTGATTGTTCAAGTTGTGCTTGTTATTACTTCTGCTTCTACTGTCCTTTCCTCAAAACATTTTTCTAAAAGTATAGATCATTTAAAAAAATACAAAAATAGTCAGAATGAACACTCATATATTCATGACCCAGCTTCAGCCACTATTAACTCATGACAATGGGATTGCGTTTATACCTTCACTCAGTGCTCACCTTCTCTGGGTTATTTTGATGCAAATCTCAAAACAACAACATCATTTTATACTTAAACATTTTCCTAATACCTTTGAAAGATATTGCTAAAATAATGTCCTTTCTGACATTTTGTTCAAAGCTCTGGAGTTTAGAGGTCCTTGATATGTATGTGTATGTTCTTTATTTAAACATACATTTTCATTTAGTATTCTGCATGGCAGAGACTGCGCTGGGAAAACAAAGATGAATGCAACATGGAATATAATAAAAATAAATGTGATAAGTGCAGTAGTGGTGGTGATACCCAGGGCATCAGAGGCCATCATGACAGAGAAGTGATAGGTTCATGAGGCTAAAGAAAGGGATGTCTTTTAGTTGAGATGGAATTGCTTTTGTTGGTTTTGATGGGTTCTCCTCAATTTAGTTCTGTCTTAGACAAATATTTACCTTTAAAAATTTTTTTTTTATTTTTAGAGACAGAGAGAAACATCGATTTGTTGTTCCACTTATTTCTACACTCATTGGTTGATTCTTTTATGTAACCTGACCAGGGATTGAACCCATGAGAGACGAACCCTCAATCTTGGCAAACGGTAACGACACTCTAACCAACTGAGCTACCCAGCCAGGGCTAGGATCTTGTCTTTTGAAATAAATCAGATGGTTCCCAACTTGTGCTTTTTTTTTTTTATTTTTCCAAAATAATTTCAAACTTACACAAAAAGTAGCAAGAATAAATACAGAATTTCCATACACTTTTTAAAAACACAGTTTATTAACAAGTATACTTCATATGTTCATGGGAGCGATCCAGGGGGAAAATAATTAACTCCTCAAGGGTAGGTCATTTTCGTCCACTGTTACATCCTCAGGGGACCCTCTCAATCTTCTTGGAATTTTAAAAACATTACTTATTTGGAAATGTTTTCTGCCCCATTCTTACAGTTCATTTGTTCTGGTAGTTCTGTGCTTGAGTTTGATTTCCCCTAGAAGCAAACATTCAAACCTTGCGTGTGAATTTCCATAGGCTAGAGGTCTAGAAGAATTGCTGGGTCCGAGATGGGCAGATCTGCTTCCCTTTCATATCTGATTTGTGTGTGTGTGTGTGTGTGTGTGTGTGTTGAGGTGGAGAGTCGAGTGTGGACTGCAAATTACACACCTCTGAGGGCATCAGGAGTCATCTCTTTTCCATGTTGGGGCAATCTTCGGTCTCCTTGTCCTGGGCCAGCTCTAATAAACAACTTTCTCTATACACTTTTTACGCAGATTCACCAATCATTAGCATTTTGCCATATCTTTTTTCTCTCTCTGTCTCTCTCCCCACACACGCTCACACGAGCACACACTTGTTTGGCCTTGATTAATTCTAGAATTAGTTGCAAACATCATGACCCTTTATCTATAAATATTGTTTAGGGCATACATCTTAGGAGCAAGGATTTTCTCTTATATAACCACAGCTACATTATTAAATTCAGAAATGTAGCACTGTTCATACTCAAATTTTGCTAACTACCCCAATAATGTTCATTACAAACAATGTTACCATAAACATCTGGCACATCTGTCTACCTTTGTGCATATTTAAGTGATTTTGAGAAATAAATTATTAAAAGTGGAATTTCAAAGTATATGAAAATTTTATTTACAGTCCATACTCATATTTTGCTAATTTATAGTCCATACTTAACTTTTGCTGATTAATGTTCATTATAGCAATCTTCCCCCCACTCCCTCCCCCCATCCCTCAACTAGATCAAGCCAGGATTATTTGTTTCTTGAAAAAGAAATAATTGCTTAGCCTTTCTTTGTCTTTCATGGCATTTACATTTTTTAAGAGTGCAGGCTAGTTGTAGAAACTTCCTCAATTTGAATTGGTCGGATCTTTCATCAAGATTGGATTTAGGTTATGCATTTTTGGTAGAACTACATGATAATGCCGATTCTTTCTCAGTTCATCGCATCAGAAAAGAGGATACAATGTCAGTTTGTCCCATTTATGATGATGTTAATTTTGATCATTTGCATAGTGCCTGCCACGTTCTTTCATTGGTAAGTTACCATTTTCCCATTATAATTAATACTTCAATTGTAGGGAAATACTTTGAGTCTATGTAAATATTCTGTTTCGCATTCAATTTATCCAATCATTTTAGCTTCCATTGATTCTTACCTGAATCAAGTAATTACATGATGATTATACAATGGAGACTTTTCTAACTCTTATTTCTTCTACATTTTTAGATGGCATTATATCAAACTTTTATTCTTAATTTTACCTTCATGTCTATAATGAATAAAATTGAGTTCACCAAACATCCATTGGCTATCGTGTGCCAGGATGGGCTTAAAGCCCATGGTTAGAAGGGCTTTCCTGGAGATCCACAGCTAATGTGAAGGGGAAGAAACACAGAGGGTCATTCTTACTGGGAGACGTGGAGTGGCCTTGGGAGAGAGGTAGGATTTTGGTTGGGCTTGTGACATATGGTATGTGTGGTCAAGGAAAGGCCATTTTGGAGGGAGAAGCAGGGGCATTTTGGGAAGTAATAAATAATCCGTATGGATAGAGCCAAGGTTCCTGAGGGAAGTGGCAGGAGGCACGGTGAGATTTCAGGTTGTAAAGATTCATTGAAGTCAGACAAAGTCCCAGGTGAAAGAGTGTGGATTCTAAGCTACTTACTGAGGGAAGCAATGAAACATATTTGAGAATTGGGCTATCTAACAGACAGTGCTTAGGGCAGGAACCATATCTTATTCATTTTTGTATTTCTTTTGTTAAAATATATTTGTATTGATTTCAGAGAAGAGGGGATAGGGAGGGAGAGAGAGATAGAAACATCAATGATGAGAAAGAATTATTGATCGGCTGCCTCCTGCACGGTCCACACTGAGGGTCAGGCCTGCAACCTGGGAATCAAACCATGACCTTCTTTCTGACTCATAGATCGATGGTCAACCACTGAGCCACACCGCCTGGGCCATTTTTGTATTTCTAAGGCAACAGTGCTCAGCACATAAATGTTTGGGGCCACCAATGTACTGGATGATTTAGAATAGTAATGTGTGTGTGCGCACACACACACATACACACACGCTGGTCATGATGGGGTGAGGATGGGGGTAGAGAAAACACTTTAAGTATCAAGTTCCTAAACCAACCCAACTCCAACTTTATTTTCAATCACCGGTTAAGCAAGTTTGGGAATTTTGAACAATTTTGGGTGCCAGAATAACAAGGCTTATAGGAGGAAGATAGTATAGACATCTTATTAGAAACTATTTCATTGTATATCTTCTCTGTAAATATTTATAATTAAAAAAACAAACAATGCAAATGGCTTTTTAGAGATGCATATAAACTTTATCTAGCTTTAAGAGTCTATGTATTGCCCTAGCTGGTTTGGCTCAGTGGATAGAGCATTGGCCTGTGGTCTGAAGGGTCCCGGGTTTGGATCCAGTCAAGGGCACATGCCTGGGCTGTGGGCTCGATTCCCAGTGGAGGGCCTGCAGGAGAAGCCAATCAATGATTCTGTCTCATCATTGATGTTTCTATCTCTCTCTCTCACTCTCCCTTCCTCTTTGAAATCAATAATATATATATTGATTTTGTATATTGATATGTATAAATTTTATCAATTATATATTGATATATATAAATTTTTGTGCACTGGAGGCAGGGAGTCCCTCAGCCTGGCCTGTGCCCTCTTGCAGTCTGGGACACCTTGGGGCTGGGGGGGGATGTCCACTTGCTGGTGTGCCTGGCCAGCCTGGGTGAGGGGCTGAGGGCCATTTTCAGGCTGCCCACAGCCCCTTCAGGGTTCGTGCACTGGTGGGTGGGAGGGCTGGTAAGTGCAGGCCTGGACGTTTCCCACCGGAGGACCCATGATTGCGCACACCTGATGGGCCCCAACCGCTGAGGGGACACACCTGGCACAGAGCTGGGTGGCGAGCCAGGGGCAGACGCTGGTGCAGGATCTCTCGGTGGGGCCCTGCTGCTGAGTAAACACACCTGGGGTAGAGCCGGGCAGCGGACTGGCTTTGGATGCTCCCCACTGTGCAGCAGACGCTCCCGCATGCCCTGCGGAGGCCCCCGGGGGGCAGATGAAGGCAATGGACCCTGGACGGGTGCTCCCGCACGCCCCCAAGGAGGTCCCCGGGGCAGAGCTAGGCAGCAGACCCAGGACATGCTCTCCTGGACGCCCCGAGGAGGCCCTAGGCCAGACCCCCGCCCCCCACTGACCTGACACACCCGGCACAGCTGTGCCAGCCATGAAGGCTCCCAGTGCAGAGCCACCCTGCCAGCCTCCATCTTGGCTGGGTTAATTTGCATACAACCACTCTGATTGGCTGGTGGGCGTGGCTTAGGTGTCCCAAAGAAACTGTCAATTTCAATATTATGCTTTTATTAGTTTAGATAATTGAGACACTGTTGCTTTAAGCTGAGGCCTAGGCATGTAACGAAGCCTCCTGTTTGTTTCAGCTCCGTGGCTTCTATAATTGAAACATTGTTACCGTGAGCAGAGGCTCAGCCAGCCTAGGCAGGCAGTTGCAACAGAAGCCTCTGGTTTGCTCTAGCTCCGTGGCTGCTGGCCTCCATCTTGGCTGGGCTGATTTGCATACAGCTGCTCTGATTGGCTGGGAGGCGTGGCTTGGCTGGTGGGCGTGGCTTAGGTGTCTCGGGTAGCGGTCAATTTGCATATTACTTTTTTATTATATTAGCTATAGTCTATGCATTTTGTCTAAATACCGTAAATAACTTATCACTTAGTAGAGGAAAACAAAACAACAAAATAAAGTGAAGTGCCCAAAGTAACTACGAAAACAAAATCATTGTAGAAGAAGTCTCACTGATTACTTGGGAAGTGAATTAAGGCATATTTATGTTTATATTGAAAACATTTGCCAGATTGTCTTTTCCAGCTTCATTCAGATTTTTTATTCTCTCTTCAGCTTGTTCACTATGCAGTAAATCCTGAAAACCTGGTGGCTAGATTAAGAAAGCTTACAAGTCCTGGCAGGATAGCTCAGTTGTTTAGGACATCATCACAATATTCTAAGATTGTAGGTTGGATGCCCAGTCATGGCACATACAAGAATCAACTAATGGATGCATAAATAAATGGAACAACAAATCCATGCTTCTCTCTCTCTCTCTCTAAAAACAAATAAGTAGCTCAGCCAGCATGTCTTGGTGGCATCAACCTATGAACCAGGAAATCATGGGTTCAATTCCAGGTCAGGGCACATGCCCAAGTTGCAGGCTCCATCCCTAATAGGGGGTGTGCAGGATATAGCCAATCAATGGTTCTCTCTCATTATGATGTTTCCCGCTCTCCCTCTCCCTTTTCTGAAAATATTTAAAAAGTAGAATAAAATAAAAATCAATAAATACAAAATTTAAAATTAATAGAAGAAAATGTACAAATTTACCCACAACAGGTGTTGACAAATTGCGATTATACTTGCTGGTTTCAAATGGAAAATCATTTGATCATCACCTACACTTTCAATGAACCTTTAACTGAATACAAGGAACATGTATTTGTTTTATTTAAAAACATTTACATTCGGCCCTTCATATCTGCAGGTCTCTCATCTGCATTCAGCCAACCATGGATCAAAAATATTGGGGGGAAGAGGGAGGAAACCGTCAGAAAGTTCCAAAAAGCAAAACTTGAATTTGCCACACTCCCAAGTACTATGCAGAACCCATGCTCCATGTGAATGAAGTAATGTGTAGTACCCTATTGTAGCCTGCATACAAGTGTAGGTTATATGCAAAAGTACAATATGTCATTTTGCATAAGGGGCTTAAAGTATCCTTGGATTAGGTACCCACAAGAACCAATCCCCCTCTGATACTGAGGGGTAACTGCATTGTGATTGCAAATGGCAATTGTGGAAAATTGAGCAAATATTGAAAAGTAGAAAGCAATTAAAAACTACCCATCGCGTGTCTATCCCGTGATAGCCACCAAAATATGTTTTGTTTTTATCTTTATTTCTGTGTGTTTATAAAACTTTTTTTTTTTTTTTTTACTTAACTTACCATGAGGCCCCGCTGGCATGCTCAGTGGTTGAGCATTGACCTATGAATCAGGAGGTCATGGTTCAATTCCCATCAGGGCATATGCCTGGGTTGTGGGCTCCATCCCCAGTAGGAAGCAGTTTATCAATGTGCAGGAAGCAGTTTACCAATGATTCTCTCTCATCATTGATGTTTCCCTTTATCCTCCTCCCTTCCTCTCTGAAATCAATAAAAATATTTAAAAAAAAACAACATACCATGAGTATTTTCCCATGTGACAGGATATTCTTTAATAATACGATTTTTGGTGGTGAAACAGCATCCATTGCATAGATGTATTATTTAGCTACTTTTCTATCATTGAACACTTGGGTTATTTCCAATTTATATATATCAAATATATGTATTTCCTAGAGGGAACATTATCTATTGCTTTAAAGGTTGTTTACATTTTCGGTCTTCTTCATACTTATTGTGCAATTGTCCTCCTCAAATGTCATACAACTCTACACAACCATCACTAGTGGATAGAAATTAAGGCATGAAGAAGTCAGCATTGGTATTAGCACTGTTTTTTACACATTTCATTTACAAATCAACCTCCAAAAGGGTATTTCCTTTTTCATTTGAGCATTCGCTGTACTTGCTCCATAGCCTATACCATTAGTGCTTTTGCCATTGTACGAACAGCAACTGCCTCCTCATATGATGACATAGCTCATTGTGATGCTGTTGATGTGCATACCTTAATGTTCTAAAAGATTGTTTGGTATAATAAGTTCAGGATTTTTCTCTTAGCCTTTCCCTTGATGTTTAGAGTCAGAATTGAAATACTGTACAGTTTAAGCTACAGTATGTTTGATCTATAAAGTTGGCTCAAGGCATTTATATTCGTATCATATTTGTCTGCTTATTATACCAGCAAGGTGGAAAAAAGCAATCCAACTTCCAACAAGGTAAAATTCTACTTTTGGGGGGTATATTACTAGAGTTTTAAAAATATTTTAGGGCCCTAGCCAGTTTGGCTCCGTGGATGAACTTCGGGCTGCAGACTGAAGGGTCCTGGTTTGATTCAGGTCAAGGGCACATGCCCACATTGTGGGCTCCATCCCCAGCAGGGGGCGTGCAGGAGGCAGACGATCAGTGATTCTCTCTCATCATTGAAGTTTCTATCTCTCTTTTCCTCTCCTTTTTTCTCTGAAATCAATAAAAATATATCTAAAAAATAAAAGAAAGGTGAATTCCAGTACATGTAGGAATAAGCGCAGATTGGGAGTCTTATGAGATAATTAATGAACACATTTAAGCTCAAACTTAAATATAAAATTTAATGTAAGAACTGAGGTGGAAGATAGTGAAAAAATAGGTATTTTTCTCTTAAGATATTAACTAAATGTATACAAAAAGAAGTATATAATCCTATTTAAATTACATATTTTTCATAAAAAAGGAATGAACAGAGCATCTTTCCTCATATCTCAATCTTTTGATTCAAAATAGTTTACATTTTTATTTATATCATTGAAGCCTCTGTTTATTGTGTTCTTTTCTCAAAGATTTTTTTGAATGTGTGACTTAAAGTAGTTGCCATTAATAACAAAATAAATAGATTAAAATGTGAAATATTTTAGTAAACAGTAATTTCATGTATTTATTAATACAAATTCTAACACTAGATGGACAAGTAATAAATACCATAAAAATCGCTGTATTTTTCCTTTTTTTATTAAATGTATTGGAGTGACATTGGTTAAAAAGTCACTTTAAATTGAAAAATCTATGCCCTTATAAATGATTTTTTTTTTTACCCATTCTTGTGTTTTTCCTGTGGCCCCAAATCACTCAGTAATTTGATTGTGACATTACATAACTGGGATATTCCATTAATATTTTGAAATCAAAGTGGATAAAATGTTATCTAAAACGCTCTAGATTCCTTAATTTCAAACTCTCCCTGGCATTTTGGCCAAACAACTGAACACAGACATTTCCTTTGCCCTTGTCCTCCTGTGAGCATTGCCCTGATGATAGCTCCATATTTTTCTCATCTCATCATTCAGAAGCTATTTACCCTTTTTTTTTTCCACAGCCTCCTTCAAACTCCCCCCACCCCCATGGCTGAGTGCCTGTTCAGCCCCCACACATTCAGGCGTACTTATTCCCGTAAAGATAGTGACACTTATAGTTTATTCTAAGACCAAATCTGTGTTGCCCAGTGACTAAGGACTTAAGTATGCACGCTGCTTCTATGCTTACCCTCCTACCTAACTTAACTACTCAACTTTTTTTTTTAATTCCTTTTCCTCAGCATTCTCTGTTTTGGCACAGTTCAGTTAACACACCACTGCCAGGCCACTAATTGATTTCTGAAACCTGACATTTGTTTTTTTGTTTTCTCCTATCTTCCTTAATGGCACAGCACTACTAAGCAGGAAGGAATGCAAAGAACTAGAAAGTTCAAAGTAATTGAGGATCTGTCCATTCACACTGTCTGGCATCAGGCCAGTGTAGAACCTGGAACATTTGAAAAATATTTATCAAGTTTTAACCCTTTTGCTAAGTCGATGAGGAAGGTTTGCAGCTGTAGCATTGGTGTTAACAGCAACAGCAAGTAAGCTGGGTTGAACATGTTCTTTATATGTTCAGAATCACATGGCAAATGTCACAAAAAAAGGATTACTTTCCAATTTCCGTACTATTGTACAGTGTAAGCTAGTTATTTTCTGTGAGATTGCAGAGCTGGGCATTTCAGAGAAACCATTTCTTAAAAGTGGCAGCCCTATTTCATGAATCCTTATGTCAGAAATGAAATTTAAATAAATGCTACTGTATTGGAGCAAAAAAATTGTAGTTAGCTTTTCCATTGTAAATGTACTGCAAGCTCAACCATAGCTAGGTTCAAATATTTATATTCTTTAATGAAAGTGGAAATGTGAAAAAAGATGAACAGAACTATAAAAATATCGTATTAATGATTTATCAAATAGCTGGGGTTTTTTTTGTTTTTGTTTGCATTGGGAAAGCTTTTATAAATAAAATCATGTTTTAAAATGGTGTAAGATGGAGAAACAGTTCTAGTTTAATACCTGGATTTTATTGCAGTGAAAACTTAGGTTGAAATAATAGGCCACTGACATTGGTAAAAAGAAAGACAAAAGGAAAGGTCTAGATAGGCTTAAATGCAAATTAAAAATATAAATAGACACCAAAGTGTATTAATTCTAAGTTAGAGTTAAAGTTAAAAAGAATACAGAGGTTCTATTAGGAGTTATCCATATCACACTCAGGCTTGATCACGTCATCAGCATTAGGTAAGTAAAAATCTTTCAAAGGACATTTTTTAAAAAGTTATATTAAATCCCATACCAAATTCTATAAACTTTGAAAGTTATGTAATTACAAAATTGGAATCAATATCAAACAAAATTAGGATAGCTTTTATGAGGTGAAGGTGGGTAATGTGGGATTATTTTCTTAGAAAAATGTTTGCAAAAACACATAAAATAATACTTTGGTAACATGAACGTAGTCATCCAGCATTCTCTGAAAGCAGGGATCACAGCTGTAATAAAAGGGAATGGAAAATGAAAAAATTCACAGCATAATTTTGTTTTTAATAATACACAAATACCTCTAATACTTAATGTGCGTATTAACTTTTAAAATCTACACACTTCAGTGAGAGCCATACCTTTGATAGATTTACTCTTGGAAGTTAACATTTTTCTACAGCTTGTTTTTTTTTAAGCTGTTTTACTGTGATGAGTAGTATATGTAAAGATTGTCTGCTAGTACAATGTGCTGTCAACATATATGCATATGTAGTAATATTCCAGGCACTTTTATTGCAATTTATTGTTCGGGCTTCCAAATCCGCCAGATAAAATCATGTACAAGAACATTAAGGATTAAGGGAAGTGATCTCCTTAGCTGATGGATGGCAAAAATTCACCTTCCCATTTTAACAGTAAACGGACAATAACATAATTGGCTACTACTTTCCTACAGATTTGGAGTCCCAGTTTTCAGAGCTGCTGCGTGTCTGATGTTTGTGGCTTCTCTGGTCGTCTTTTTTTCGTAGGAAAAGGTGCCACGGTAAGTGTGCTACGTTTCTTCTTTGTAAACATTAAACTCCATTTTTGAACATACAGCTCTAGCAAAAATAAGTCAAAGATGTAATGTCTATTTAAATACACTTGATCTAGTCGTTAGTGCCTAAATTAGATTCCATGCTAAGCTGGAATCAACAGTGTATGAGAAACAAGAATTTATATGGTCCATCCTCCCCTTCATACACGGAGACGAGAAAGAAATGTGTGTGAAAACTTCTTACCATTTCAATGCTGTAAGAAAAAAAACAAGCTTTTTATGCATGGGCTTTAAAAAAAAACACAAAACCTGCCATTAAACCTCTTCTCCAGGACACTTCTAATTTGCTTTGCTAAATGGATATATTCACTGATAAAGAAACACAGAGACAAGATCTGCTTTTTAACGTGTTTATCACACCGTCCCTAGTTTTCTGCTACAGAAAAGTACATTTTGTGTATTTAAAAATATACACTCATTAAACAAGTCTTGCAAAACCTCAGCGCCCCCTCCCAGCTGCCTCCGGGTTTCAACTCTTGGGTTTCAGGTCCTTGCACAACACCTAAGACGTGCAAAACTGTCTTTCTTCCTATTCCTGGCAGAGAGCAGCCCTGAGAGAGCGCCCTCCACGTCTCCACCCTAATTCTCTCTCCTCCGAGCCTCCGCCGGCCTCTCCCCTCCCCGCCGCCGGCTTCTCCCCTCCCCGCCGCCGGCCCCGCCGGCCCACTGCGTCGGGCAACTTGTGTACAAACTGCGCGGCCGCCCTGAGCGCGCAGCTCGTGGCTCCCGAGGGGTGCGGTCAGCGCGGCGGAGGCGGGGCTCCGAGGGGACCTCTTCCTTCTCATAGGCCAGCCGTTCCGGCCCGGCCGGCCGCGGGGCCTCCGGATTCGCCCTCGCGCTGCCAATCTGGCTGGCGGGCCACGCCCCCCGGGAGTTGGGTAAAATAGGCGCGGGCGTCAAGTGTCAGTAGTCGCGGGGCAGGTACGCGCGTTCGCAGCTCGCTCGCGGAGGCCGGCAGTGGCGGGAGCGGGCTCGGGCGAGCGAGAGAGCGCGGCGGGGCGGGGCGGGAGAAAGTGGCCGCCCGGAGGACGTTGGCGTGGACGCTCGGCGGAGCGGAAGAGTGTTGCTTTTCGTGCGCGCCTTCGAAAACCGTGCCTACCGTAGACGGAGGGGTCCGCCCCGAGCCTCCCCTCCTCCGCCCGCGGCCCCGCGCGGAGATAGCCGGCCCGAGCCAGCGCGCGCCGAGTGGGAAGCGCTGTTGACCCGCGCCCAGCGACCGGAGCCGCCCCCACGAGTGCCCATGGCGACGCGGGTGCTATCCATGAGCGCCCGCCTGGTGCCCGTGCCCCAGCCGCCCGCCCCGCAGGACGAGCCCGTGTTCGCGCAGCTCAAGCCCGTGCTGGGCGCCGCGAACCCGGCCCGCGACGCGGCGCTCTTCCCCGGCGAGGAGCTCAAGCACCCGCACCACCACCCGCAGGCGCAGCCCGCGCACCCGCAGCCCCCGCAGCCCGCGCCGCCGCCCGCGCCGGGCCCGCGGCTGCCCCCGGAGGAGCTGGTCCAGGTAGGAAGCGCGGCTTCCCCCCTCCGTTTCTCCCTCCCTCCCGGGGTTCGGGCGTGTCCCGCCGCTGCGACGCGCGGGCGACAGGGGCCGCTCCAGGCTGGGGCGTGCGTCGGGGCTCCCTGGGAGCCGGAGCGGGGTGGGCAGCCCCACCCTGCCCTCCTGGCCCAGGCACCCCATTTCGCAGGGAGAAAGTCGACCCGAAGGGGCGGGGGGCCCCTAGATGGTTCTGTCCTGGCCGGTCCGTCCGGGAAAGGGCGAAGGGAAGGGGGTGCTCGCGGGCACCTTTGGTGTTTTTTCTTGCATTTGGAGGATCAGACCTCCTACCTCACGCCCAGATTGAATCCCGCCTCGCGCCTTCCCCCCCCACCCCACCCCGCTCCTTTCAGTGCAGTGGCCTTGCGGGTTCCCCCCCTGTCGCACATCGCCTGGTGTTTAGGGGAAACGCAAGTCGGGGTGCGGGGAGAGGCCCTCCTCGGGGTCCTATTTTCTTATCTGTTGGCGCACCCTGCCCTTGACGCGATCGGGGAGCTGCGTTCGGGAGGCCGGAAGAGCAAAGGTGGTATTGGAGTGCTTAGTTTTTGTTCTTATTTTATTTTTACCTGAAAAGAAAGCCGGGGTGTTGTGTTCTTCATGTGCGCGTCACAGTGCCCCCCGGAGCCGCGCTGGAAGCTGGCAGTTGGCTTTTGCACTTGCCCGGCAGCCGAATTAGAGCAGCCGCCTGTTTCTTTCGCCCACGCAGGGGAGTCATGTAGCCCAGAAAAAACTTCCCGGGACTTTTAGCCTGTCCCAAGGAACAAAAAAAAAAAAAAAAAAAAAAAAAAAAATTGGAAACATACCCACACTCAAACAGCTGGAAGAGCTAAAATGAGAAACCACTAGCCACCGCGGGAGCGAAGTGCGCGAAGGGGTTTACTGGGGTTTATTTCGAGGCGCTTCATGTAATAGCCCCTTGGTACACGGTCTGCTTGCTGCTCGGCCCCTGCTTGGGGCGGGGGGTTGCGAGTGTCGCCGCGTTGTGAATGGGCAGTGGCATTTGTCAGAGATGTGACTCACAGGACCGGAGCGTTAATTTTATTTTTAAATCGTGCCTATCCGGGAAACCGAGTCTGCATCCTCGCCGAGATGATAGGAGGTCCGATATGAAATGCTTTTGAGCTTATTAAGTAGTAGCAAAAAAAGTATGACTGTATTATTCATCGATGAAGATGTCGTGGCTGGTCATTTTGTGAGCCATCTAGTTAGCATGTACTTCTAAAATGTCCTTTTCGGCGTTAAAAGAGGAATTAAGTTTATATGTTATACTAGGAGAGAAGATAGCTGTAAAAAAAAAAGGCTTAAGGCTTGTTGCAAGTTGGATTATATACTTTAAAAAAGCACCATTTGCAAATGATTTGGTTCATTCAGGTTATCAATTTGTTTTGCATAGGAGACACCAAGCGTGTGAGGCTTGACTGAGCTTTTTACAGAGTAAGGGGGAATGTAGCATTGTCCCACTGAGGAGGACATGATAAATGCTTTGCTGATGACTGTGCTGGCCATAGCACCACTCTACCTAGGGAGTGATTTTCCCCTAGGTAATTAAAGATCTGTTTCAGATAGGGATGTGAATAGGAACATTTCATTATCATATTAACCAATTACAGAATCTGCTGATTAAAATCAACATTTAGAACAAATGTTGAATGTGAACTTGTTCTTTCAGTAGATAACTATGTTTTGATCAAACCATTGTATTTAGGTTTCTATAGAATTGTAAACCAAAAAAAGGGCACCGAAATAGCTAAGGAATATGTTTTATATTAGTTATTGAAACAATATCCAAACCAAAAACAAAACAAAACACCCTGCACAACCTCACAACTTTGCAATGTTATATTTAAGGTTTGCTTAGTTAAAAAACACACACACACACTTTAAAGACCTGTGTGATATGAAAATAATTGAGGTGGTTTGGCAGTATTACAATTCTGTACTATAGTTGCATACTTAACTGTGTGATGGGCAGGGAATCCTGCTTGCATATGAGCGATAAAGTGTACTATGTTCTTGCATCAGAAAGGAGTGTGCTCTCTGTTTGCTTCCTTTTTTTTCTTGATTTGCCGCATTCACTTTTTGTCCGCAGTTGGTTGTGGGAGCGATTTTACCAAATACATGTTTTACAGAGTTTCGTAAGGTTTGATGAACTAGTTATTACACAATTGACAAATAAACCTGATATGTTTATAAGCAACATTAGAAGGAGTTTGCCCAAGTACTTTTCACAAAGATTGTTGGGGAATTTTTCATAAGCACTGTTTGTTTGTCCTTCCTGAGATGATGAATTAGGCAGATTATGCATGTTTGTATCTTTTTTTTTCCAGACAAGATGTGAAATGGAGAAGTATCTGACACCTCAGCTTCCTCCAGTTTCTATAATTCCAGAGCATAAAAAGTATAGACGAGACAGTGCCTCAGTCGTAGACCAGTTCTTCACTGACAGTGAAGGGTTACCTTACAGTATCAACATGAACGTCTTCCTCCCTGACATCACTCACCTGAGAACTGGCCTCTACAAATCCCAGAGACCGTGCGTAACACACATCAAGACAGAACCTGTTACCATTTTCAGCCACCAGAGTGAAACGACTGCCCCTCCTCCGGCCCCAACTCAGGCCCTCCCCGAGTTCACCAGTATATTCAGCTCACACCAGACCGCAGCTCCAGAGGTGAACAATATTTTCATCAAACAAGAACTTCCTACACCAGATCTTCATCTCTCTGTCCCCCCGCAGGGCCACCTGTACCAGCTGCTGAATACACCGGATCTAGATATGCCCAGTTCTACAAACCAGACAGCAGTCATGGACACTCTTAATGTTTCTATGTCAGCCGCCATGGCAGGCCTTAACACACACACCTCTGCCGTTCCGCAGACTACGATGAAACAATTCCAGGGCATGCCCCCTTGCACTTACACAATGCCCAGCCAGTTTCTTCCACAGCAGGCCACTTACTTTCCCCCGTCACCACCGAGCTCAGAGCCTGGAAGTCCAGATAGACAAGCAGAGATGCTGCAGAATTTAACCCCACCTCCATCCTATGCTGCTACAATTGCTTCCAAACTGGCAATTCACAACCCAAATTTACCTGCCACTCTACCAGTTAATTCGCAAAACATCCAACCTGTCAGATACAACAGAAGGAGTAACCCCGATTTGGAGAAGCGACGCATCCACTACTGCGACTACCCCGGTATGTGATCTTACCCGGTTGAAGCATCGCCTAGTTAGTGTTTCCGTGTATGTGCTTTCTCTCCAAACTCAGGTTATAAAATTACATACATAGGACAGTAGTGCTTGACAGTAAAAATCACCTGCTTTGTTCTTTTCACACCCCAGTCTCAGTGCCTTTCCCTAGTATGTACTGTTTAGTTGTCTATTGCTTATTTGAGGTTTTTCTTAAGGCTAGACTAAATTCTGGAAAAAAGCTACTTAGACTTTTTCCTTTAATATTAAATAAAAATTAGAATTTTTAGGTATGTCAGAGTTATTTTATTTAACATGATCTCCAATCATAAATTGAAGCTTTTAATTCTAAATTAAGTACGCTTAATTTAGAAAAAAGATAACTTAAGTAAGGTAGGAGAAAATATTGTGTGATAATGAAGTGGGGATTGAGTAAGGCTGCTATAAGACAAGACTGTCCACACAGTAGATTTAAGGGTAGTTCATATATGCTCATTCTTGAATGACATATATGACCCAAAATATGAATTGGTAACAGTAATGAATATATTTGCAAGTTGCTGGCATAAACTAGTTTATAAATAAAGCAGGGTATAATTTATTGGCTATGGTATATGATATGGCATGCTGTACTAAATGAAAAAAACAAGAAATGTTAGGGGTACAGAGAATGGCAGTCATCTTTGATAATGATTCACATTGTCAGCTCTGAAGCCATTAAAAATTTTAAATCACTGAAGTATATGTTACTACTTACTATAAAGCACCTACTGGAATATAAACACATTTCCCATTTGTAACTTGGCTCATTATCCTCTTTCTGCTAAAGTGATACATACATAAAGCAAATCACTTTAATAAGGTAATAGGGGAGTGCTTTTTAAAACTGAAGCTTCAGCTATCTAGTAGGAGAGATTTCTTTAAAGCCAGATTTTAAACACTGAATCATCAAATGTAAAGATTTCAAAGGATCTCCAAAATGACAAGCTGTTCCTCTTCTGCTTTATTTTAGGCTGCACAAAAGTTTATACGAAGTCTTCTCATTTAAAAGCTCACCTGAGGACTCATACTGGTATGTAATTTTCTTGTTAATTCTGTGAGTTGTGTAAATAGTGTAAGTGGTATTCATCCTTTTAAAAGCCAACACTTGTTTGATCTCTTCTTTCTTCTGTCAACTTTTATTTTTTAATGGCCTACCTTTTCAGCCCTGGCTTGGCTCAAAATTCAGTTCAGTGAAAAAGTCTGGTTCCAGGAAGGCTGATGTTCCCTCACTTAAGGCCTTGCCCTGTCACCTCACATAGAATTAATTACCCAAAAATGTAAACAATGATGTTTACTAATGGATTTTAAAGCTTATAATGGCACTGCTATTTCTTATCATAAAGGGAAAAAAATGGAACTAATTTTTTTTAACAAATCATTTGGCTTCTATAAGCTATATTAAACATTAAAAACTTGCCCATTTAGCATGTAAAGCATAACTGCTTAATGCATTATTTTTACCATAGCCTAAAATATCAATGTTGAGCGAGTTTTATGTGCTTGATGAAAGGAAGAACTGAAATTACAGGGTATTAAAATCAAACAGAGATGGGGTCATGGTTTAAAAGTTTTTCTGTACCCTATCCCAGCCCACATGTGATGCATTTGAAAGACTTGATTCTAGCTTATATTTCATCCTTTTTCAAAATGTGCTTTTAAATTTTATAAAACATTTTATTTTGTCAGATGTATACAATTACATACTTTTTAATTTTAAAACTTTATATCAGAACCCATTTTAGGATGAAACCAGGTGGCATGCTTTCAAAACCTCCCAAGTACCCAAAATATTTTCAAACATAAAGGTGGTTAGTATTTGTGATTTTGGTTAAAAGTATAGCACTAAAGCAAATAACTTCTATAAAGTGATTAGGTTTTATTTTCTCTTATTAAACAAAGCCTAACCTAAAGTTCAGAGGATAAGTTTGCTAATAAAAGCAATGACCTAGCAAAATGTTTTATTCCATCATTGCTATGGAAACCAAACTATTCAACAGTTCCTTTGAATGGGTTGTTGGATTAGTGTAAGGACTTCAATCTCCCCAGGCTAGATGTTACTATGGAAATTGAGTTTTGATAAATGAAGTAGTTATCTCTGACTGCTGCATTAAAAAGTAAAAGCCTTTGAATGAAGGTCAGATCTGAGACTTAGCACTGAGAAGAATATGACTGCAGACATTTTGTATGCCTGTTAGGTATTGCTTGCTTACTTATTAAAACCTACATAGTATTGGCAACAACGTGGTAGATTTCAGAGCTTTCTGAGAAACCGCTTTTAAAGAAAAGATAATCTCTTTTATGAATCGATGAAATGGATTGTTTTGGTCTGCCATTTTCAGATATAGACATAGATTGTATAAAGGAAAAGATCCTATGTAGGCAGCCTAAAGTAGAAATTACATTTACAGTTGAACAAACTCCCATTAAATATAGAATAAACTCAATCTAAAGTTTTCAAAATACAAATGACAAGGCCAAAAACACATTCCATATAGAAATACTAAAATATCCTTTTGTTTACAGTATATGTTAAGATATTAAGGAAAGAAACATTGAAAATGGGTTTTTACCTGAATTTTTATTAAGGAAGTAGAAGTAACTTTGAAACATTTAAACTATTGTGTTGTGGGTTTTTTTTAAGTCCTTGAAAGGAGAGATAGGAAGGGAACATGTTTTTCGTGAGGTTAAAGTCTCCTAATAAAAGAGGGGTGCAATTGCATATAGCGATGTAATCAAGTGCTATTGCAAGGATATAGTCAGAGCATATCTAAATGGCCTTGCAACCCCTGCAAGTCAGGGTTTAGTGCTCTGAATGCTTATACCTGCAATTCTGGAACTTGACCTGCTGGCAAAGAAATTTAATAGTGGGTTGTCTTAACAAAGCTTGTACTAATAAAAACAAACCGAAAAGAGGACTGAAGCCTACTTTGGGTCCCATGCATCAACTTTTTTTTTTTTTTTCACGTGATGGTAAACAGTGTGGCCACGGACATCTAATGAGTGAAACCATTTAATCCAGTTTAATAAAGTTTTGTTTGATAGTCTTTCAGATGCCTTGGGGAGGGTTTGTAACAGACTTGTTCATCTGGCTAAACCCGTTCTTGGGTAATCATAGAGCATTGAGGTTGTTTTCTCCTCATTTCTAGTTTCTAGACAATGCCTTTTAAAATTACCTCTCTCATTGCATCCTCCCTACCCCGCCCGTTGTTTTTTAATGAATGTATCTGACGCCAGCAAAGCCTTGGATTTTTTTGGGTTTTTTTTTTTCCTTCCTTTTTAGGGCTCAGGCATTTCTAAAGTACTTCTCTGATTTAATAGCTTTTCTTGTTTTCTCTCTGTCCTCCCTTGCCCAATCTATATGGAAATGTTGATCTTCTATTTGACGATATAAAAGTTATTTTTTAAATGATTGCCATTTTGCAGGCAGAATGTGAAGCCACCCTAGCATTTCTTTGGAATAAAATTGTAAATGCTTTAAAATGTCAAGTTACCTTATGCTTTAAAAATGATTTAAGCAATTAAAACAACCTACATCTGAGTTCTATTGCTTATTCCGATTTTTCAGATTGTAAATGCTTCTTGACTTGCAAATTGAACATAAGGAAATAGTCTTTTCAAAACAAGACTTTTCAAAAACAATTTTGGATTGAAGAGTAGATGATATTTTCTTGAACCAGAAGTCTCATAGTGTTCAAGTTTTTTCTAGGTTCATACCCTTTGGATTTTTTTATTCAGAAAGAATAGACAAATAATACAAAGTTCTATCTTTGCATGGTTAGACAAAATATCTGACTCTATTTTAGGAAATAATGATATTTCACTTTTAGAAGCATGTTATGTCTTTATGTACATGATGGTCTACTTATAGACTTATAGAGGTACCCCTTATATAGGGGTGTGTGGGTTATTGTGTGTGCAACTTGTCATGCCTCTGGTTAGATATAATCATGGCTGCTTCTAGATAAGTGTCAAGAAGTGGTAAATTTCCAAATCAAAATACTTGTACTTGTACTTACAACAACATTTAACTGAATATTACTGAAATTTGTGTATGCCTCATGATGTATTCAAGGGGCTGTACTCATTGCCACCGTTTAAAAGTTGCTCCCAAGCACCTTGCTTTTTCTAAAAATTCACATACCATTTTGTCCTTGCAAATCACTGCCCGTTAAACCAATTCATGAATCAGATCGAAAAATCTACCGTAGCCGGTGATTTAGTTGTTTTTGTTCATAAACCTATCTTTAATTTCATAATGAACATTTAAAATAACTCAGAGTATAAGTACAAAGAAAAATTTGGAAGAAATTGAAAAGTTGTTCTTACCACTCATTCTGGGGGGTTTTTGTATGCGTATGAGTACCATAAGTACAAATTTTTTTTACATTGAATGTGGAAATTTCTTTGAAACCTGTGCTCACACATTAGTAAAAAAGTACTTTGCAAAGATGAAATTTAGAAAAAGTAAATAGTGAACTCAAAATAGATGTTTGAAATCTAGTGGTTTTAGTCACATTTGTGAATATGCACTTAACCCTGGGGGCTGTGCAAAAGCAGTTGGGAAATTAGGGTCTAGTGACATTTTTAGATCACTTATCAGTCTCGGCTATCTGGAACAGGGCAGAAAACGAGCACTTGTGTGAAAAAGTCTTTGAGCAGCATGCACACTTGGTTCAAGTATCCCTTAGCCCCAGACTATGCACAGGCTGTTCAGGTGCACGGATCCCATGTTGGCTTGCTAAGGGTTGACAGGAAAAGGACAATTGGAAACAACCCCACAAAAGAAAAGGGAAACCTACAAATACCATAGGAACACAAAATGGACTCACTGTTAGTGCTGCACTGCACAGTGAGCTGTGTTCAGGATTCCATAGGAAGCCTTAGAAGAATTTCTAGCCTAAGCCTGGTTGTGGGAAGGGGGTAAATCCATGTTCTGCTTTACTTGATGATTACATAGGACACTATTTCCTAATGACATTTATATTAAAACGTTACTATGTGCGTTTTAAAATACATAATCTCTGCTTGAGATTTGTTCCTAAGCATTGATTTTAGTCTCAGTTTGGGTACTAAAAAATCCTTAGGTATAGTATAAATTTCTGTATAATTCTTTGCTCTACATTATTGCCTATTAAACATGCTAGGTATAACTTTTTATTTTAAAATGTTGACAATGTTGACAATAGAGATTTTTATTTCTGTCATTTTCCCACTAAAAGAAATATTAAAAATATTCTGAAAATGAGTTGTTGTTGTTTTGGTCTGGAAATGTGGAAAAGAGTGAATGGCTTTTAAAAATATGAAGGATTTCACTTTCTTAGAAAATTATTTAGAACTAAAATTAGCATAAGGGTATATATTGTATCTGGACTTAATGGAGATGAATGATACAATTTGGATCTAGGGGTCAATATTGGTTAAATGTGTAATTTATGTTACTGGTAGAGGTTAAAAGTTTTACAGATTGAAATTTAATGCCCAATGAGTTTTTGAATCTATATTTCAAAACTATGCAAGAAAAAGTATCATATTTAGCCTATCGTGTTAGATGTTACTACTTAAATATTCTTAAATTATTGTCATTTGCAGCTTTATTTTATATATTGACAATTTCAAGCTTATGTAAAAAAAAAGTAGTGGTTAAAAGATTTGCTGGTCTCAGACCTCTGAAAAGGTATTTATGAGTTTGAAAGCTTAGAGACAATTTCTTTTTAATGACTCTCACTGGGAAGATTAAACTTTGCTTTCATCTGAAAAACATTTACATAGGAAGTTTTTGTTCTGCAATGATAAAGCTTGTCAAAGGTTAAGAAGTTTAATTTGATTGCATTTGTTACCGATCTTGTAGAGAATCTTTTCTTTTTTCTTATAAACTAGTGGGAGAAGATCACTTCTAAGTAGATTAAATGGAATTGCTGAAGTAAAGATAGAAACAATCACCTGTAAGGGTAGTTCAATTACTCAAGGTGATTTTACTTTGCCAGATATTCTTAGTTCTGTAGAATGTAGTAACTGTTTACTTGATGACCTGCATCTTTTCTGGTGAAAGCTTAGAAACAAAGTAATGTCCTACTTGAGTAAAAGTATCTCTGTAGCAGCATTCTTATTCTGTCAGCCTGTGTTATTTATATCCAAGGATCTCCAGCAATTCTGAGTAAGGGTAGCTTATTGTTTTAGAAGTACCCTGTCACTAACTTTCATTAAAAAAAAAATCTAGGCAGAAGAATAAATTTCTTCTCTAATAACTTTATGAATGCAAACCTTTGAGTTGGGAGGAATCCTCCTGGTCAATCCAAATTAAGAGAAAGGAATAAACCAGAGAGAGACAAATACCATATGAGTTCACTCATATGTGGAATCTAATGAAAAAATAGAACTAACAAGCAAAATTAAAACAGATGCGTAGAGAGCAGGCAGACAGCTGTGCTGGGTGGGCCCCCTTTAGGTTTGGCAGATGACCCCTTGGGGGATGTCTACCTGCTGGCGTGCCTGGCCAGCCTGGGTGAGGAGCTGATGGCTGTTTGCAGGCTGGCCAAGCCCCCCAGTGGGAACTCTCACCCCATGGGGGTGTGGCTGGCCTGGGTGAGGGGCTGAGGGCTGTTTTTAGGCTGCCCACAGCTCCCAATGTCCCAACGAGGCTGGCTGGAATCAGGTGTCTGGGTTTATTTATCTTCTATAGTTGATGGCTGCCGGCCACCATCTTGGCTGGGTTAATTTGCATACAGTTGCTATGATTGGCTGGTGAGTGTGGCTTAGGTATATGGGAGTGATGGTTAATTTGCATATTACTCTTTTATTAGATTAGATAATAACTGATTGTGAACATGGCCTCCGAAAAGGGAAAAGGCACATTCTCCCATAAACCCACATGTATTCAGATTATCCTCAGTGTCCTGAGGCAGAATAGAAAATGCCCTATTGCAGGTGGGGCCATAAACAAAGGATAATCCAATAGACTCACACTACATGCTATCTGGTCTGTTACACTCTCCCTTTTCATTAATTCATTAATGAAAATAACAGAGTCGGTCAGACTTCAGCCAAATATGTGGTTGTTCTAAAGAAGTATTAGGAGAAGTGTGGCATTTACAGCCGGGATAGAAGCCAGTGTTTGTCCTTGAGGAACTTTCAAAGCCAGTTGAGGCAAAATATAGCTATTTGAAGCCTTCATGCAGCAGTATAGATGCAAGTGAAATCAGTCGTTCAAAGGGAATTTAACAGGTGCTGGGGGCCAGAAATCTTTTCTAGACTGTTCAGAGGTTTTCTGAAAGGTAAAGGAGAATCAGATTTTAAAGAAAGAAGAAAATACAAATTGACCAACCGGGAGAAAAAATGATTTTCTTACTTAATATATCTTTTAAAGTAATCAGTTCATTTAAAGTTGGGGACATTATTGATAGGGATACTCTATTAAGTATTAGATGCATTTTATAAATACTAATAATGCTAAAATGAACTGCCTGCCCTTCTGTTCCAAGTATAGATGTATTATATTGAGTACTAACAGATTTTTTAAATTACTGGCAGTGACATATAAAATTAGGAATTAGCCTAAATCATCCTATTTTATCTTTTTTTATATATCTAATGTCTAATATTTATGAATTTCTTTAATTTGGGGATTAATGTTTCTTATTTCTTTACCTTTTATTTAAATATATAGAGACTGTTTTAGACTCTAAAATTATTATATTGCATGATATTTTCCTTCTGAAATATGAGCTTGTTTTGAGTTTAAAGACTCAAATTTTAAGAATTAAATACTAATTATTAAAATGATTTATTCCACTTTAAACAGTTTGCTCTGTCCTAAGTCTCCAAATAGGATATGGATTTTAAGTTCTTTGAAGCCAGAGACCAAGTCTTATTTGTTGTATTTTGCAAATCATTTAGTACAGGTTACACTCTTATTTATTAAACATTGGCTTTGATTCTGATTGTTTTAGCCTTTATCAGATGTCATTGATTTGAATAATCTTTTAGCTTTCAGAAAGAAAACCAGATGTGTAGCTTTGCTGTAATAAGTTTAAAAAACAACAATATGGCTATTGATTTCAGAGAGGGAGATGGAGAGAGAGAGAGATAGAAACATCAATGATGAGAGATGATAATGGATCAACTGCCTCCTGTATGCCCCACTCTGGGGGTGGAGCCCACAGGGCCCACAACCCAGGCATATGCTCTGACGGGAAACGAACCATGACCACCTGGTTCATAGGTCGATGGTCAGCCACTGAGCCATGATGGCTAGGCTGCTATAATAAACCTTTAGAAAGTCACAAAATAACTAAAAATATTGTCATCTGTGATATTTTCCTTTTGTTAGAAGAATTTATGTAGAACGTTCTAGGCAAAGACCTTGGTATGAGTCTATTGAATATGTTCAGCAGAGCAGAGCAGAGAAACCTCCCATTCTATTATGCTAGGTTCAGAAGTCATTTTTTAACTGTTCATGGGGGGGGGATTAATAATTTTTAAGCTCATCATTAAAGATTTTTTGAATACTTCACAAACATTGTGTGGCTAACCCACTGGAATTCACTTAGCCTGGGATAAAGGGGAACCATTGTTAGATAATATTGGGATTGTCAATGCCAGCACAGGTCAGTTTTCAGGACTTGGTGCTTCAGATAGTCTGGGTGAAGGCCTACTTGGAGTCCCTCAAACTGTTCCTCAACTGACCTTCAGAAGTGGCTTTGAAATGTTTAAATAAATTTGAACACTGTCTAGGTGTTCTTTAAATCATTCATATAGAACGTATTAATGTTTGCTAATGGAGGGTTTAAGAAGGACATTAGGGATAAGTGGCAGGCTAGGATTCTTAATGTGAAGCTCATCTTGCTTCTAACTCGAGCTATTGTGAGGACTAAGTGAAACTATGAGAAGTGCCTAACTTTGGAATATGCGCTCAACAGATGTTTGTGCCTGTGCCTGGAATTGTTTTTGCTTAACATTTTTTATAAAATATATTGATCGGCTTTTATCAGTATGGATAGTGTATATGTTTAACTTGGATTTTTTTTTTTTTTTTTTAAGATTAGGGATTCCTAACAAAAACAGTCCTGGTAATTTTAAAATAGAATGAGAAAATGCATACTTTATTTGAGAGATAAAGTGGAAGCTTGTTTTCCAGGCTGTACAAATTTGTCACTTTTTTCTCTTTGCCTTTGGAAAGTTTCACATTAACAACATGAGAACTTAAAAATAAAGTTGATGTTGAAAGAGCTTAACTAAATATTTTAAATTGGTGGCATTGGAAAAGGATTCTGTAAAAATCCAATTAAGCTTTTGAAAGTTCTATCCTGTTGAAATAACCTAAAGGAAGGCAGTTTGGTTTCCCAGAAGTACTGTGCATAGTGTTTCTGGCTGAGGAAGAAAGGCCCAAATTGGCTATTTGGCCAGAAATTGGGTACCAGCTTCCTCTGCAGTGTTTTACTTGAGCAGTGTTGACACTTGAACAAATCCCATGGAAGCTGCCCCAAGTGGGGAGCAGTTGTCCTTGCTTTTATAGTCAAGACTTGGTCCCATAACTAATGTCTCAGACACTGGTAGTATTCTTGGCTGAACAACCTGTAGATATGCATAAATTGGAAGCAAAATCCCAAGTGTTTTAGGAAGTTTAATAGCTACCGTTTTCTAACCAATCAGTAAGGTAAACTTTAAAAAATACTGGTACAGTTTATTGCTTTATAGCCAATAAAAACAGTGAACAAGAAGAGTCTAGTGTCCCTTGTTTCTTAAACTCTGAAAAAGTCAGAATGATTTTTAAAATTGGGGCACTTCAGGAATCTTTTTCCTTGCCTCAGACAGCAGCAATAACTTTTGCCATTAAATGTCAGTAAGGTATTTAACCAACATATTTGTTTTGGTGACTTTATTTTTCATGAGGAACAAAAACACATGTGCAAGAAAGTAATTTTTTTGTATTTGATTTACATCTGCAAGAGTGATAGCTTCCTTTACTGCTAGTACTAAAACATATCTATGAATTAAACAGATTAAATGTGCTCACAGGTGAAAGAAAAGTAGTTTATTTCTTATGTTACTTAACAGGTTTGAGTGTATTAGCTTAAAATCTTAGAATTTACTATGAGAAGAAAAAACAATTTAGGAATTGTGATGTCTATTTTACAAATAGAGTGATAGGAACCAAAAAGAGAATTTAAAGAAGTAAAAATAGGTGTGTCTTGGTTCAGAGCCAGAGGAGAGGAGAGGAGACGGGAAAGGTGGTTTGGGGATGCATACCACAAGGAGTTGAAAGAGAAACCTCATGGGAAGTAGTGGGCCTGCCTAGCTCTGTGAAATTTGCACCTTTTCTTCTTATCCTTATGGAATTTTGTTTGAGAATCAGACTGGTTATCAGAATAGCAAAACCCTATTAAGCACAAGCTGTAGTAGAAATCTCAGTTGATGTGGGTAATGTCTTTTAAAATTTGGACACAGTTGAGTAATCTTACAACTTCCTGAATATGATACTGCTAAATCAGGCGGAAAGGTGGTTGAGTTTCATGGTGACAGTGTTCAAGGCAACCCTGAGGTGGTTCTCTTTTAGAAGAAAACATTTTGAAAGGAATTTCAGAGCTTAGCTATTCAGAGTTTTAAAATGCATCCATGTACATTTTAAACCAACAGTACTTTAATATGTAAATTTATCTCACAAGCTCTTATCTTAAACTAACATTCATAGGAAATTATAATAATAAAACATACCATATAGGAACTACTAGTTAATGTTCAGTGGGAGATTCTTAGGTTTTAGGATTTATTTAGGAGACTACATAATCTCAAATAGGATTAACTAATTCTAAAACTGGGAGTTAAGACTGCATTATAAATACTAAATAGTTTTGAAAGATTAGCAAACTTCAGATAACATTAAGAGTAATACAAATACATGGGGCTGCAGCTCAGGTATCAATTAAAATGAAGAGAGCTGTGAAAGAAAAGATAGACTGAATGAGTTGGGACTTTTAAAAGTGTAGATTACACATGTAAGCTCCATGAAGCCAGGCATTTTTGTTTTGGCACTCCAAGCATTCAGGGCAGTGCCACCCATATGGTAGAAACTTGGCAAGTCATGTATAAGAATGGGCAGTGCTTTACAAAGAAAAAAAAAATGCATGAATCAGCAAGAATTAGAATTATTATGGTTGTTTTGTAACTACCTAAGTGAAATGATCAGTACAAGACTTTCTGATCTGGTTGAGGAATTTATTAAATATCAAATGCTGCATGAAACTTTATCTTTGTTCTGCTTGACTGTGTATGTGCCACTCGAATTTCTAAGAGCAAGTGCCCCGATACTCCATTTTGGAAGCTGTGTGTTCAAGGGAACTGTCATATGTGCTGACAGTTTTAGTCTGGCTCATTGAGACACATCGAGGACCAGTCTGTGTAGTAAAGGGTTGCAGTTGTGGGACTTTAAATTAATTATATTGGTGATCTGAGAAGTACCCTCCCTCCTAAGCACCGTCTTTAATTTTTTCCTCTCTTGTCCAACTTATAGCCATTAGTCCTATACTCACTTAATGCGGGTTCGTAGACATTGTGTTCCCATAGTAATGATAAAGTCTCCACACGCTGTCTAGCCATTTTTATGGATTTACTTATACAGGAGCACTGATTCAACTTGCACATTTAAAATGGCAAGTTTTTCATTCTTTAGTAGTACACAGAATACTTTTTTTAAATTTATATAATCAGCTGAAGTGGCTTTCTACAAGACACTGACAGTGTTCACTAGATGACTTTGAAGGAAGTAATTCCATAACAAAATTCATGAACAACTTTTTGGACCATGATTTTTTAAAAAAAATTTCTTTTCAGGCAGTATCTATGATGTTCCTCAACAAGCAGGGCCCCTCATCTCTTCTCTTTGTTCATTGTCACAGGTGAGAAGCCATACAAATGCACCTGGGAAGGCTGTGATTGGAGGTTCGCACGCTCTGATGAGCTGACGCGCCACTACCGGAAGCATACCGGGGCCAAGCCATTCCAGTGCGGGGTGTGCAACCGCAGCTTCTCCCGCTCCGACCACCTGGCCTTGCACATGAAGAGGCACCAAAACTGAGCTGCTGCGAGGGCCTGCGTGCCTGTGCAGTCACGCTGATGGTCTGCAGTTCACTTGGCAAAATTTTAACTACAAACTTAACTATATATATATAAAAAGAAAAATCAAAAAACTGGAAATGTATATTTTGTATATTTGAGAAAACAGGGAGTACATTGTATTAATGCCAAAGTGTTTGGTCCTTTTAGGAATCTGGAATGCTTGCTGTAATGTATATGGCTTTACTCAAGCAGATTTCATCTCATGACAGGCAGCGCATCTCAGTGTGGGTAGGGGGGTGGGGGTGCAATGTGTGTTTGCAGCGTTTTTACCTAAGCACCATCTTTTAATGTGACCGTGTTTAGTAAACAAGTCAGTTGGCAGGCTGAAGGAAGAAGGCTGGGTTGTATGTCAAGATTTTACTTGACATCAAGTTGTTTTCAATAATAGAATAATTCCTTAGCGGTGTACACAGTGTATGTACCTGGCAATTCACAAATAGCCATTGAACAAATAAGTGTTTTTTTTTTTGGTTTTTTTTTATGAGTTGCCTATATTTGCTATTCAAAATTTTGTAAATACGCAAATCAGCTTTATAGGTTTATTACAAGTTTCCTAAGATTCTTTGGGGGAGAAATCATAAGAAATTTGAAAATAACCATGAATAACATTTACAGTTAGAATTTTGTTGTAAGATACCTCTTAAAATCCTATTAAATTCATTTCTTTAGGGGGAAAGATAATCATTCAAATGAACTTAAAAAGCAGATTTAATGCACTGATTAAAATGGGAATTATTTTAAATATGAAAGAGTTTTATATGAATTGTGAACTCAAGAGCTTAAAGATAGTTACAATATATGAAAGTTAAACCTCTTAAAATAAGCTAAACAGTATCATTTTACAGGAGGAGGACTAATGTAGTTTTCACTTGGCAATGTTGAATTTATGATGCAGTTTCAATGTATGAAAATGTTGAATTTATGATGCAGTTTTCATATACTGAGTTATTTGTTCATGCAGTACGATTGGTTAAATGCCAGTTTAAGTGGATTTTGCATGTAATATACAGTGACACAGTAATTTTACCTAAATTACAGTGCAGTTTAGTTAATCTATTGTTCATATTGACTCAGTGTCTACCTTTAATTACAAATGACATGTTGAAAACTTAAGGAAGCAACTACTGCATATATGCAATATAAAATAGTAATGTGATGCTGATGCTATTAACCAAAGGGCAGAATAAATAAGCAAAATGCCAAAAGGGGTCTTAATTGAAATGAAATTTTAATTTTGTTTTTAAAATATTGTTTATTTATTTTGTGCTAATATAGTAAGTTTTTTTAGAAAATTTTCATAACTTGATAAATTATAGTTTTGTTTGTTAGAAATGTTGCTCTTAAAACGTGTAAATAGATGACAAGTGGTGTAAATATTTTGTAAGCGGCTTCAAAATGTTTATACGTGGAACATACCTACATGAAAAGCTAAAATCAGTTGCTGTTTTGCTTCTTTTTCCCTCTTATTTTTGTATTGTGGTCATTTCCTATGCAAATAATGGAGCAAACAGCTGTATAGTTGTAGAATTTTTTTGAAAGAATGAGATGTTTATATATTAATGACAATTTTTTTTGGAAAATAAAAAGTGCCTAAAAGATTCATGTTGTGCCTTCTTCACCTGCAATAGCAAAACTGGCAAATTTCGAAAAACAAAAACTACCAAATTACATTTCCAAAACTTGAATGCAGCGGTCGCCAACCGATGGTCCTGCGGACCACTGGTAGTCTGTGAGGTCCAAAAGGTTGGCGACCGCTGGCTTAAAAGGGTCTGTTTATGAGGGCAGTTAATGAAAAAAAGTTTCTGTATTGAACAAATACCTACCTTTGTTTAAGATAAAAGAGAGGAATAATTAGAGGTATAAAGGGAGGTATAATTCATGAATGCTGATTTTTTTTTTTCCTGGTTAGTACCCTTGATTTGATGTGAAGAAAACAGAACTTTTGTCTTCCTCCTAAAAACTTGTAATCCCAGTTGAATGATGAGAAACACACAAGACAAATCCCAATTAAGGGACATACAAAATACCTACCCAGTCTCCCTGTCTCCAGCCAGTGTGGCTTAGTTGGTTTCAGCTCAGTTCACATGAGCCGAAACGTCTGGTTCTATTCCCAATCAGAGCAAATGCCTGGATTGCAGACTCGATCCCCAGGGTGCTCCCCTCCTCCGTTGACATTTCTTCTCTAATAAAAACAAAACCTACCCAGTACTCAACTGTGAATATCATGAAAAACAAAATCAGAAACTGTCAGGAGAAGCTTAAGGAAACATGACAACTAAATGTAAATTACATGGGATTCTGGCACAGAAGACACTTTAGGGAAAAACAGGAAATGTGAATAAAATAAGGAATTTAATGTGTGTATACATTTAATATTTATTTTTTTTGTTAATTCTCACCTGAGAATATTTTTTCATTGATTTTTAGAGAGTGGAAGGGAAGGGGAGAGGCAAACACATTGGTTACCTCCTGCATGTGCCTAACCAGGGCCAGGAACTGAGATACACACCTTAACTGGAATTGAACCCAGAGCCCTTCTGTATGTGAGCTAATGTTCTATCCACTGAGCAACTGTCAGGGCTGGAATTTAACGTTTTAATATTGGTTTATTGTTTTTGACAAATGCATAACACCAATACCGTATAAACTACTAGAGGCCTAGAGCATGAAATTAGTACACTGGCAGTGGGGGTCCCTCAGCCCGGCTTGCACCCTCTGGCAATCTGACACCAATTGGGGGATGTCCAACTGCTGGCAGCCAGACTTCCCTCTTGCAATCCAGAACCACTGGCTCCTAACTGCTCACTTGCCTGCCTGATCACCTAACCACCTCTGCCTTGGTCCCCGCTGCTGCAGCTTCATCCAGGAGGACACCCGAGATGTCAGGAAGGTTCTGCTTTCTGATCTAATTAGCATATTATGCTTTTATTATCTATACTAATAAAATGGTAATGTGCTAATTAGGCCAGGCATCCTTGCAAGCATCCTTCTGGTCAAAGCCACGGTGGCATGGATCAAAGCAGAGACCGTTAGGGGCAATCAGGCAAGCAGGCAGGCAGGCAGGCAGGCATGTAGTCCGGGATTGTGAGAGGGATATCCAATTGCTGGTTTAAGCCCAATCAGGCCTAAACCGGCAGTCAGACATCCCCCAAAGGGTCTTGGATTGGAGAGGGTGCAGGCTCTGCTGAGGAGCCCCTCTTCCCCCATGCACGAATTTCATGCACTGGGCCTCTAGTTATAGAGAATAGGGAGGTATATAACAGGAATTCCATTTTATCTTTACAGTATTTCTATAAATCTAAACTTTTAGAATAAACTTTTTATCGTTTTTTTAAATATATTTTATTGACTTCTGAGAGGAAGGAGGAGGGAGAGAGAGATAGAAACATGAGTGATAAGAGAGAATGATTGATTGGCTGCCTCCTGCATGCCCCCTGCTAGAGATCGAACCTGAAACCTAGGCATGTGCCCTTGACTGGAATTGAACCCAGGACTCTTCAGTCCACAGGCTGACACTCTATCCAATGAGCCAAACCATCTAGAAAAAGAACTATTTTTAGAAAAGCCAAGAATCAGTATGATTATTGTATATTTTATATATTTTCAATAAATGGAAAAATATCTTGTTGAAGCTGAAGTGAAATTTTCAGTTATATAATATGGCATCATAAGTTTATCCAGCCTCTTTTTGTTTGTTTTAATTTAAATTCTTTATTGTTTAAAGTAGTACATATGTCTTCTTTTCCCTCATGGACATCTCTCTGGCTGCTTTCACCTCCAAGCACCTGCCCTCACCCCCCTACTCCTGTGTCCATTGGTTATGCTCATAGGCATGCATATAAGTCCTTTGGTTGATCGCTTACACCCCGCCCCACCCCCAATACCCACCGCCAAACTTCCTGTTAGGTTGGAAGGTCTGTTCAATGCTTCTATGTCTCTGGCTCTATTTTTGTTCAACAGTTTATGTTGTTCATTATATTCCACAAATGAAATGAGTGAGATTATATGATATTCATCTTTCTCCAACTGGCTTATTCTGCTTAGCATAATGCTCTCCAGGACCATCCATGCTGTTGCAAATGGTAAGAGTACCTTCTTTTTTACAGCAGCATAGTATTCCATTGTGTAGATGTACCACAGTTTTTTAATCCATCTGCTGATGGGCACTAACACTATTTCCAAATCTTAGTTATTGTATATCTAGCCTCTTGAGTCCTCATTCTTCCCTGTCATTCAAGTTAATATTCAGCTTGAGAATATAATACAAATCACTCCTTAGCCAGAATTTCTCATTGGGAGAAGAACTTTTATAATTTTTTTTTGGCTTAAATTTATTTCTAGAAATTGAAATAGGGAGGCTATAGTTTTTTTTGTTTGTTTTTTTTACCAACTCCATATATATGTCCAGTAATAAATTAGGGGTGTATCAATATTCAGTTGTAATTGATAATTCTATGAATTACAAAATTTTCTTGTGAGTAGAAACTTTCACTCTTATTTTGGTTCTCAGCACTTAATTGTATTCGTCTTCCTAAAACTTAAATACTATTTTACCCCAAGTTACAGAGCACAAATGTTTTGAGTCCTCTTTCCCTCTCCTTTGCAGGCTTCCCTTTCTGCTCTCTCATCCGCTACCTGCTCAAATCCTTGTCTGCTCAAACTCACTTCAGACCCTGTGTCTCTATTAACCACACTCATTGGAACTTCTTTTGTATTTGGAGACATGATAATTTAACATTTGAATTATTTTCTGCCATAGTGTTTTTATTCTATTTTTTTCCTTCTTTTTAATTTATCTTTATTGTTTAAAGTATTACAGATGTCCCCTCCTTCTCCCCCCCCCACATTGACTCTCTCCACTCTGCACCTGCCCGACCCCCCACCTTCACCACATTATTGTCTGTATCCATAGGTTATGCATATATGCATATATGTGTTTTTCTTCCTCAGATTGTCAACTCCTTGGAAGAAACATTCACTTCTTAGATTATCCTTGTATTTCTTGCTCTTATTGATAAAGTAGATGTCAAAAATAACTATGGTGCTGTATGAAATGGCTTAATCCCTGCAGGAATGAAATCAATCTAATTATTGCCAACTTTCCTCTTCACTATAGCAACACTATAGCATTGTTGTTATAATGTTGGTGTTAGATTGTTGATAAGGTGTGTAACTGAAACAGATTATAAGGTGAGCAAACAGGTAATGCCTTGTGAATTTTTAAACATTATTATGGTATTTTCAAGGGAAAATTATTTAAACAATTATTACAAATATCCTTCAACACTGCAAATAATTTAATTGTTGACTATTAGTACATCCATTAAATAAATACTTAGTTTCAAACATATTTTGACCAGCCTTGTGATAAACAAGCTATTCCAACTAGATGAAAATTGATAATACATCATCAGGTTCCAATTGGCCAGAAGGCAATCTTGTGGCTTGATTTCAGGTAAGCAATGTTCTGAGTTTCGTTCAATTAAGTTCTCATCTCCTCTTCCCAGTTATCTTGTTTTTCGTTTTGCTTCATTTTGTCATTTTAATTCTGCTGTTGCAACTTGTGGTAAGTGCATCATTTCATGGCATTCAATTAGAGAATCCTAGATAAGCATGACTTGGCCTGCCTGCATAAAAATGTTCCTTAAAATCTAGTTAGATTCCTTTTCCTATCTGCAACTAAGCCCACCAGAGCTTTCTGGATTAACTTGTGGGCCATAACACAACAAAGGAGGGCTTTACTCTCCATTACTAAATCTGGTCTCTACTTTGAAGTTAACTAAATTCTATCTTTGGTTAGATTCTTCACTGCAGTGTTAAACTAATCAACATGAAACTTTTTTTTTTTTTACCATACCATTGTTGAGGTGACAAAACCTGACAATTATTGAATAATTATCTTCACAGTGACTATATATATATATATTGCATGAGAGCTATGTGTGATATGTGTGATTGGGAGAGTTTGTTACATGAAAACTCAGAATTTTTTTTATAAACCAGCAATCTTTATTCCTCTTAGTGCATATCACCATGAAAGCATTTGGAGCTATAGAAATGGTAGTATTCTTGAATATAAAGGTAAAAAGGTTAATGCTATTTGAAAATCAAAGACATTTGAATAATGATATATATGAAAGGAATGGAAAACTAAGAAGCACATATAAATTTCTAGGTAAAAATGTTAGATTACATGCATCTAATTTTGCAGCTTCCTAAAACCCAACTGAAATGAAAAGGTCCCCCCCGCACCACCACCACCACTTACAAGGCATAAACCTGTGAGGAGCACAGAAAAATAGAAACATCAACAGATTTGTGGGAGCTGGAAAGAGCTAGATAGAAGAGGCAACAAACAGAGGAACTAGTGGAGAAAACCAGGAACTAACCTAATTCTAACTCCCACAGATATCCCAGAAGATCTCAAGAATTTGTAGCATCAAGTACTTCTAGAAGTGGAGACAAACTACAATTTTTAGAACAGTTTTTAATACCTTAGTTTTCCTCTCCCTTCTCCCTCCCTGCTACCTATCCCACCAACACACTCCAACACATACACACTGTGACTAGAGAATCATCAGCTTGTCCCCACTCTAACAGAAGAATAAAAATTGTTATGCGTATTTTTTGGAAAAGGTAAAGACAGAGGGTCTCTAAATTAGTAGATGACAGGTTCAACTCAGGGCAAGATTGCCAAACAGAAAATAGGAGGATTGAATAAATGTGCATATTAGTTGCTGGAACCCATTTCTCTAATTTTCCCCATTTAGTTCCTACAATGCTGAAACAAAGCCTTTATCTTCTTGTAGGAGGCTGGAAAAGTCTTCAAAATGGACCATTCCAAGAGGAAAGATTTAAATATACTAAAAACCCCAAATCCTGGGATATGGCCCAGTCAGAACACTCCTAGAAACCCACAGATGATTAGTCTCACACATATGTTCTGAGCTTCCGATCTGTGATCCCTAAATATTGAATATTAACAGATAACCAAGAATTACCAGATATATAAGGAAACCATCTAAAATGAAACAGAGAAAAGCAACTTGGAAAAAAGACTACATAAGGTGGATAAAATGTTTTTTTTAAAAGCTAGTAATAGCTTCTGAGATAAACAGACAAGTGCAAAAGAAGAAAAGAAAATTAGCATTCCAGTTGAAGAGGTCCATTATTTAAATGGAAGTTCCAGAAAGGAGAATAGAAAAAATGAAGGTATAAAAAGAAATTAAGAAAATAATTTATAGAATTCCTTCAAACCAAAGGACATGAATTTCAAAAAAGGGTGTGGGATGTCCTAACAAACCAGTGTAAATAGACCAACATCAGTATGAAATTTCAAACCCTGGGACCTAAAAGAAGTTCAAATAACTTCCAGAGAGAAAAAATAGTCATACATAAAGGAAGCTCAATTGCTTCAGACTTTTCACTAGTGACACTGAAATCCAGAAGACAGTGGGGAAATACCTATAGTATTCTCAAGAAAAATGTGTAATCTGTAATTTTATACCCAGCCACAGTATGTCAACCAAGTGTGAGGCAAGAATAAGACTTTTTTTTTTTTTAACATGCAAGGTCTCAAAATTTTTACTTTTTTTTTTTTTACCTCTCACAATGCTACTGAAGCCTGCACTTTACCAGAATGAGAGAGTAAATCAAGAAGGAGAAAGACATAGGTTAATGGAGATGGAACCCTTCACAGATGAGAGGTGAAGCTGAATCTTCAGGATAATGATCAGAGCAGAATAAAGAAGACAGTGTACACTAGTCATAAAAGGCAACCAGTTCAGGCTAGAACAAGTTAAAAACTTCTAGAAGAATCTTGCCTGGCCGGTTGCTCAGTGGTTGAGCGTAGACCCATGAATCAAGAGGGCATGGTTCAATTCTCCATCAGGGCACATGCCTGTGTTGCCTGCTCAATCCCCAGTACAGGTCATGCAGGAGGCAACTAACCAATGATTCTCTCTAATCATTGATGTTTCTATCTCTCTCTCCTCCTCCTTTCCTCTCTGAAATAATAATCTGTAGAAGAATCATCTTTAAGATTATGAAATTGTGGAATATCTGATACATCTGAATGTCTTTCAAGACGATTTAGACTTCAGTTGGTAAACTGTAGCTTGAAGTCCAGAACTAACCCAAGGCCTGAAACTTCCTGCCTATGAGTTATGAGAGGTTTTTACATTTTCAAAAAGTTGGAAAAAAATATGCAGCAGAAACTGTATGTGATTAACAAAGCCTAAAATATTCACAATCTGTCTCTTACAAAAAAAAGTTTCTGACCCCTGATTTAAACAACTGGTGAATATTTGGGGTATTATAAAGTTTTATGTATGGAAATTCAACCAAAACAAAAAAATCACTCACTCACACACACAAACTCAAAATTATTCCATGTAAAACAAAAAGTTGTACAACGAGATGACAATGCTAGGTGGAATGTAGAAATATGGAGGTAAATACTGAAGAAAGGCTACAATAGTTGAATGTGGATGTCTCTAGGGATAGAGTAATAGAAGGAAGGTGGGATTATTGATTTTACATTAAAAAACCTTGTGGAAGTATTTACCTTTTAACCACTTGTGTTTATAATTTTAATAAAAACAAACAGAAGGAGGAAGAGAAGGGGAACAAAGCCAATAAGTTCGTAAAGAGTTAAATGCAAACCTCACAGTTCTCTTGAAAACTGCTGGGTAATTTGTCACAGTCAACTCTATTTCCCCTGGCATCATATCACCTTTGATAGTTTGTATGAGAGCAGGCTCAGTTTCTAACATGAAGATCAACATACAGCACAAGTGAAAACTGGAGAAGTTAAGTACAATGATATTTAGGGTTTAAAAGCAATGTGCTTTGGGAACTAAAACAGTAAGTCCTCAGTGGTATAATTCTCTATAGACTTGAAGCGAAAAAGGTACAACGAAACCAATTTTACCCTAGGCTAATTGATACAAAATAGAGGTAAGTTCCTGCAGTGTATGTCTCTTCACAAAATTGTCACTAAACTTCCAATAAGGACCCCAAACACTTCTAATAGGAAACATTGAAATAAATGTGAGCTATGAAATACTCTATAAATGTGTCGACATTAAAGACAGAGAAGATCCTTATTTTCCAATCTGCTTATCCCAGTTCATTGTTGTGAGTGGCCAAAGCCTGTTCCAGCAACTCAGGGCACAAGGTGGGCACCCACCTTGGACTGACGTCCTTCCATCTCAGGGTGCATCTCACCCACACCACAATCAGCCTGGGACAAGTTAGACCACCATTTCACTTATTGGGGCACATCTTTTGGATGTGGGAGTAAACGGAGGAGTCAGAGAAAACGCAGCAAACAGACAGTGGCCCTAGCTTGGGAATCAGCTCCCTGCCCCCTGGCCTCATCAGCATTATAATGAAACGACATTGAACAAAACAACTTTATTCACTATCCTGCTGTATTGAGGTCTATGGTTTATAAAGTACAGAAATATACAAGATGTTATCTTTTAAAAAGGCACAAATGAACCACTTTTCTCTGTTTCTAAGTTTTGGGCTTGGCACATAGTAAATGTTCCATAAATATGTGTTGACTAAATAAAGAACATGTAAAACCACCACATAAAGATAGAAGGAATCTTAGGTATGTTAGAAAGTTAGAATGATCTAACTCTGATTAAAAAATAAAACACTGGTCATGAGTTCTCACCAGAAATTATTAAAAGGTTGTTGTTTTGTGTTATAGTAGGAAAATTCTTGAAAGCAGAATAAGAGCATTTTAAAGTTTGACTATTATAAATTGCAGGATTTTACAATATTGACCATTGCAATATTACAAATTGCTATATTTGACAGTATCACTCTGCTAAAAAAAAAATTATGGATATACTGGTATAAACATAATAGGATTCAAGGCCACCTTCGAAATCTTTTGGATTTAAATGAACTTTGAATACATCAATTTCTCATGTTTTTTTGAAAGATACAAAGATTTAAAAAATGTAAAGTGATATTTATTTCTTTTTCATCCTAAAATGAGCAAAGAAAATAATACACTTTGTGTTTACATAGGAAATTTTATCTAAGAAGGCACAACTCTTTGAAAATAATCAATAATTCATCATTACTGTACCACTGTAAATTAGATTAGTATCTTGTCCTATGTCTACCTGCAGAGACACTGAAATAAAAACATGATATGTATTGCTAATTTTCTGTGTGTCTAAAGGGATAGGGAAATTTGCTTTTAAAGAAAAGCATGCTCAATTGAATTGCCAACCAAAAAAATCACATTTTGTTTAAAAACACTGTTCAAACCTTAAGTTTAAAATAAAAAAAATGACTTTCACAAATATAAAGATGATAACTCATATTGTAAATTCCTGTAGGCGTGTAAATTCCTGTGTGGATATAATTTATCTGTCTTTGTCTTATTTTCTATGGCTTATAGAACTCTCTTAAAAATGACACAAAACAATAAACAAAAAACTAACACAACCACAATGACTTTCTATCAAACACAAAAGACTTTGCAAATGTAAATATTGCTGCAAATATAAGTATTGTTGAAAATGTTAGTGATTCCTCTTTGAGTTTTAATTGCCTCTGGGTTCTATTCCCTTGCACTTACCCTTCTCCAGGCAAATTAGCCAGGAGCGCCTCAGCAACCCATCTTCTTTCGCCTTTCACAGGGCTTATAGGAGGTGGTGGACAGCCAGAGGTTTTATAGGATTGCAGTACCAGATTACCTTGGTAATCACTGTAATAAGTCTCTAGTTCCCTAACCTGATTCCCCCACAATACTTCACAAATTCTACAGAAACAGAAATAGAAGTTTTAATTATCTACATTTATAACTGTAGCATCCTTGGAGTTACCTGCTGATGTCTTAAATGCTATTTTGGTCATTGTAAAAGTATCTACCAAATGAGCAGATGATTATAAAATGAAAAGGGTCAATAGAACCACAGAGATTGTCTTCCATACTGTTATAATATTATGGTCATAAGGAAACCTCTCTAATGTGTGAAATGATTATTGTGTGAAATGTTTGCTGTGTGGAGACATCAATACTCTGTAACTTCAAAAATGTAATAAACATGGTGAACACCCCACTATCTTGATGTGAACACCCTAAGCCCTTAAAATGTAAATGCCCTGCTCCTAGCATAAGGCACACCATCTGGCCCACACCGTTAAGACACAAGTTGTTTACTACTGGCTATATAAGCACCGGACTTTCTTCAGTTGAGGTCTCCTGCCTGATAAGAGGAGTACTGTGACTGTGAGAGGAGGAGTCCCTAACTGACTGCTCTGCTGTGTGAGCCTGAACCAACTTCGGCCACCTGTTTGTCTCCATCTTTGTTGTCTGTCTTTTGGTGTACATCGCTGGGTGGCCTTTGCCAGAGCCTAGGACCCACTAGGAATAGATAAATAAGCCTTGTGTGCTTGCATACTAATTCTGTCTTGTGTGTTCATGTGTTCCAGTTTGGTTCAGCTGTCTAGACATTGAAGTACCAGGGGATAGGCCATTATTGCTGACCCCTGGTCACCTGCATATGTCCCACTAAATCTAGGCAGATAATTAATTAATTGGGGCATAATTAGGACACGTACCTATCAGAGTGTGAGGTATTTATTTGTTGAAAGATGTGTTAGCTTTTTGCCTTGACAATGTGATTCTTATGAAATTAGTGGCAATGCTAATGTTTTGGCCAAAAGTTAAACAAATGGAAAGATTTTGTTTAATACTATGTTTTTAAAAACTGCTTATAATTCTGGAATGGCTTTAGATAAGCTAGGTTTGAAAATTAAAAATGAAAATAAGAAGGAACTGAATATTATAATGTTAGGTATAAAGTGCTTAGATCTTCTAGGCAATTTACTAAGGAGATTTTCTTTTAAGAAAATTAGAGGTATTTTGCAAATGTAATTTTTCCCTGCTAATTTCTTTAAATTTCATGTAATTAGAGCAAAAATGATTTCATTGTCTTATGGGACTTGTAACAGAGATGTAATACATTTGACAATTATAGCAAAAAGGACTTATATGATTGCAGGGTTTCTGTATTTTACATGAAGTAGTACAATATTAATTCTGGATTGTGAAAAGTTAAAGATGTATACTGTAATCCCTAGAGTAACCAGTAAGAAAATAGAGATACAGCTAAAAAACAAACAAACAAACAAACCAAAAATGGTAGGCAAATTAAATTAGAGTTCTAAACATTTTCCCCTAATAATTAAAAAGAAGACAAGAAAGTAGGAACAGAGGAACAACAACAACAAACAGTGGGGACAGACAAAACACAAATAGTAAAGTGGTGGCCTAAATCTATTTTGTCAACTGTTACATCAAATGATCAAATGTTAACAGAGTGAGAAGCTACAAGGAGATCTTTCCCCCCTTTTTTGTTGTTAATCCTCACCCAAGAATATTTTTCCATTGATTTTTTTTTAAGAGAAAGTAGAAGATGTGGGGGGGGGGGGAAGAGGGAGAGAGAGAGAGAGAGAGAGAGAGAGAGAGAGAGAGAGAGAGAGAGACATCAATGTGAGAGGAAAACTCGATTGATTGCCTCTCTCACATGTCCTGAAGTGGGATTGAACCTGCAACCCAAGTATGTGCCCTTGACTGGGAATCAAACCCAAATTAATCTGGGGTCAGGTGATTACACACAATATTGTAAGTCTGATGGTTACAGTCACAACCAGGGAATGTGCTGAAAACCAGGCAGTTTGTCATACATAACCAACATATATTATGTGCCAGGGTACCGCCCTCATCTTTTAACACACATTAATCCTATAATGTGCTTATTATTATACCAGTCTTGTACAGGAAGAAAATGAAGTTTAACTGACTTGTTTTTCCTCACGGAAACATAGCAAGACACAGGGATGGGTGTTCTGATTTCAACTTCTTGACTCCACAATAGCATACCTGTCTCAAGTCAGGAGACTCACTCTAAGCATAGGGTAGCCTATCAGAGTCGAGGAATTAGGGAAACTGGACATGAGGTAACTGTCAGCTCTTCTAGAGGGCTTCCCACCCTCCCCTTGGGGCAGGAGTCAGTGGTTTCGGGTGCAGCATGCCTGGGCCTGCTGAGAGTAGCAGGTGAGCCCTGATAAGAAGCTGGCAAGTGGATTAATCTGTTTAGAGAGCAGCGCGGATCCTGACTGTGCCTTGGAAAAAACTGTGGAGGGTCAGAGCTGTCCTGTGCAGGAACAGACCCCAGAGCTTGGGTGGCCCCAAAGGAGCACTTTGTCGGCTGACTTGAAAAAATCTCATCCAAGCTGGAGAATCTGCGACGCTGTACGAACAGAATGACAAGTGCATTCCTTGAGATTATATCTTAAAGGAGACAAGAATAACGGGAAGGTGGGGGATGTTCCCGGCCTTTGATTTTGTCTACCTGGCTGTCCACTCCTCCTCTTGGAGACTTCCTGCGGCAGGAAATGGTGACATCACGATGTGTTCGTCAGCACCCTCTAGTTCTGAGTCACCACAGCGGTGAGCATAGCTATCCACACGATTTCCAGGTAGATACTGGCTCCCCTTTTAGGGGCTTAGCACCGTGCTCAGCGGCCCTCATTCAGGGAACTGCCAGACAGACTTCCATTCAGTTGGGATTTCCTCCTTGGAATGTCATTCAGTGTCCTTGGAAGTAGGATCTGCTTTTATTAACATTACTTGATAGTAACTGACTCTACATTGGGGGAAGAGGTCATAATAACAGCCAGTGGAATAAATTACAGTTCCTTTTAACCATTCCTCATTGTTGAACATGGGTGCAGTTTCCAATAATTTGTAACTCCAAACAGTGTCAAAGGAAATCTCTTTCCACATAAATGTGTGCATGTGGACGAGTGTTTCTTATAGGTTAGATCTGTGGCTGTGGAACTGAAGAATCATTCAATTTAATGTAATGCTTATATTTGTGTCATTTTAATTTAACAAATTAAAAACTTTTATTATGGAAATTTTCCAACAACTAGAAAAGTGGAGAGAACAATGTAGTGAACACTCCCCACCCTCTATCTAGTTTTCACCATTATCAGCTCACAGCCAACCTTAATTTACCTCTCCTCCCACCCTTTTCCTGTCTTCCTCCCTTTGAAAGAATAATCCCCTCGATTATTTTAAAGCAAATATGAGACGTATCATTTCATTTGTAACTATTTCAGTATGTAGCACTTAAAGGTTATTAAAAAAAACCCAAGCAACGTCATTTCATACATCAAAATTAGTAATTCTTAATATCATCCAGATAGCATTTTAAATCTGAGCAGCTTTTCAAAAATTGCCCTTAAAAATGTAAAATTTATATATATAAATTCATATATATATATATATGAATTTACTCTTCCACCAACTATGCTGCTTTTAGGAGCAGAATTCTGGAGGGAAGGGCAAGGTACGAGGGAAGGAACTTGCATTAGCTGATGTTGAAACAGAAAGAACCACACTAAGAAATGGTACTGTAGTAAGAGAGGAAGCTGAACCCACCAGTGTTCTATGAGCGCTCATCCATTTAATTCCTCTGAAGAACAGTCTGAATAACAGACATCAAAAGGCAGCTGTGCTTTTCTCGGAATAAAACAGCTGAGCTAAACAACCACAACCAAACAGCTGTACTGCCTTTGGATTTAGTGTTACATTAAAATTAGATGTTTTCTTCCTCCAGCCTCCACCCCCCCCCCCCCCCCCCCCCCCCCCCCCCCCCCCCCCCCCCCCCCCCCCGTAAAACAATTGAAGAGTTTTATTTCAGACATAAATGTTATGTTCATATCATTTGCACACAGCTCACAGTTAAATGTTAGTTATTATGGAAATTTGACTGATAGCATTGTCACTCGTAAGCATAGCCTCTCTCTCTATTGTTTTCATTATTTAATACTACTTAATTATTTAGAATTTGCCTGTGTACAATGAACACCATTTATGACCCAGAAGTGGAGGTTCTGCTGCAAATTTTTCAAATATTTTATTTGTAAAATATATGAAAATATTCTGTTACATTAAAAAAAACTTAAACGTGATTTTTAAAATGTATTATTCCTTTCCTTATGGGAAAGTTGATGATTATCTAACAATCTAAACTGAATGGAATAATGCAGGGAAAGAACAAAACATGGGCTTAATTCTTCCTTACAATAAGCCTATAACCTTCCCCACCCCCAAAGAAAAAGTGATACTATGCATTAAATTTTCACATTTCAAAACATTCCATGTTCATTGTAGAAAATGTAGTTAAGCTGAAAGAATAAAAATAAATTCCTATTGTTCTAACATGTATTTTTTCAGAGATTAACCTGGTACTCTTCTACTCAAGGTACCATTCAGAGGTAAACTATGTCCTGCCCTTCAAAAATCCATTTTGCAAACTCGGGGACTATGCTTTACATTCCCTTCTGTATTCTTCTTTTTTTTCTACTTAGGTCATAATTTTTTCACACCATTAACCATTTTTCATGATGTAGTTTATTCTTATATTATTGATTATTAATCATTGTATCATGTTTCATATGAGCAACTGTAAACCTACTTTTGCTCCACACTGTATTGTAGACTGATATTTTAAAACAATGACAAAAATGAGAGGACTGAAATATTAAAAAAAAACTTTTCAAGAAAATGTTAAATGTTTAATAGAAAAATGAAATTAAGTATATGAAGTACCAGCCAAAAATGTTTACTATTAGATGTGATACATATAAAATTGTTCTGTGAAATTTTTATATACATGCCTGAGTGTTTATTCTGAATATTTGCACTGGTATTATCACACGCCAGTGACAATTCCATGGATTACACTTTTTTAAAAATTAGATTTATTGGTATGACATAGGTTAATACAACCACACAGGTTTCAGGTGTACAACTCAGTAGCACATCATTTGAACACTGCATAGAGCACTCACTACTAAAAGTCAAGTCTCTGCCACTATTTATCCCACTTTGCCTTCTTCCCCCACCCCACCCCACTTTCCCTTTGGCAATCATCATGCTGTTGTCTGTGTCTGTTTTTTTTCTTAATCTCTTCAACCTTTTTCACTCAGCCTCCCAAGACCCGTCCCCTCTGAGCCCTGACTATTCTCTGTATCTATGAATTTGTTTTTTTTTTCATTTGTTAGTTCCCCTTAAGATCAAGAACAAGACAGGAATGTCTGCTTTCACTACTCTTATTCAACTACAGGTCTGGTGCATGACATTCTTGCACTGGGGGAGTGGGGCAGGGGTCCCTCAGCCCAGCCTGTGCCCTCTCACAATCTGGGAGCCCCACAGAGGGAGGCCCCGCTTACCCACCACAGCGCTGCCACAGGGTAGCCTGGGCCTCCCTCTCTGGGGCCATCGATAGCCCCAAAGAGATAGGCCCTGCCCACCAGCTGGGGCTCTGTGATGGATTGCCCCTGCAGAGGGAGGCCATGCCCACCCATTGCAGCCCGCCTGGACCTTTTAACGGTGTCCTGGACCTCTCTCTTTGGGGCAATTGCGGAGCCCCTGATTGATCACCCCACCTTACTCTGGCCTTTGTTTGTTATTCTTTTTCTTTTCTTTTTTTAAAATTTTGTTTAAATTGGTTTCAGGGAGGAAAGGAGAGGGAGAGAAAGATAGAAACATTGATGATGAGAGAGGATCATTGACTGGCTGCCTCCTACACTCCCACACTGTGGATGGAGCCCACAACCCCCGCATGTGCCCGACCTGGTTCATAGGTCAATGCTCAATCTGGCCAGGGTGTTATTCTTTTTTTAGTTCTGTTAAGTGAAGGGTCAGATTGTTTATTTGAGATTTTTTCTTGCTTCTTGAGGTAGGCCTATAATGCTATCAATTTTCCTCTCAGAACTGCTTTCATTGTGTCCCATAGATTTGGGGTTCATTTTTGTTGATTAATAACATGCTGTTTAGCCTCCATGTGTTTGGAGTGTTTTCATTTTTTTAAAAAAAATTGTAATTGATTTCCAGTTTTATACTATTGTGGTCAGAGAAGGTGCTTGATATGATTTCAATCTTCTTGAATTTATTAAGACTTGTTTTGTTTCCTAACATGTGGTCTACCCTAAAGAATGTTCCATGTGCATTTGAAAAGAACATATATTCTGCTGCTTTGGGATGAAATATTCTCTAAATAGCAAATAAATCCATCGGGTCCAATGTGTTGTGTAAGATTGCTGTTGCTTTGTTGACTTTTTTGTCTGGAAGATCTATCCATTGATTTCAGTGGGGTGTCAAAATTTCCTACTATGACTGTGTTACTGTTGATCTCTCCTTTTATATTCACCAAGATTTTCTATATGTACTTAGGTGCTCCTATTTCTGTACATATACATTTCCATGGGTTATATCTTCTTGTTGGATTGATCCCTTTAGTATTATGTAATGTCCCCCTTTGTCTCTATGGCCTATGTTTTGAAGTATCTTTTGTCTGATATAAGTATTGCTACCCCAGATTTTTTTTCCATTTCCATTTGCATGAAATGTCTTTTCCTATCTTCCACTTTCAATCTATGTGTATCTTTTGTTCTGAGATAGGTCTGTTGTAGACAGCATATATATGGGTCATGTTTTCTTTTCTTTCTTTATTTTTTAAGTTTACATAGTGCTTTTTTATGTTATTGACTAGAGGCCCGATGCACGAAATTCGTGCAAGGGGGCTTGGCCCTCACAGCCACAGTGGCTGCCTCAACCCTTGAAGTCCTGGCTTCATCTGGAAGGTTGTCTGGTCTAATTAGCATATTATGCTTTTATTATTATAGATTTTGAGAGAGAGAGATCAATTCATTATTCCACCCATTTATTCACTCATTGGTTGATTCCTGTATGTGCCCTGGTGTAGGAATGAACCCCAACTTTGATGTATTAGAACGATGCTCTAACCAACTGAGCTACCTGGCTAGGGCTGTGTGTTTTTTATCCATTCAGCTACACTATGTCTTTTGATTGGAACGTTTAATCCGTTTACATTTTAAGTTATTCTAGATAGGCACTTATTTATTGCCATTTTATTTTTTACACCTATGTTCCTCTCTCTCTCTCTCTCTCTCTAAATGAAGGCCCCTTAACTTCTTGCAATTCTGTTTTGGTAGAACTTCTTTAATTTAACTTATTATTATTGTTATTATATTTTTGCATGGTCTACACATTGGTTACACTGCTTTAAACCTTACCAAGAACATTTAATAGATGTTTGTGTTTATAGACAATCAAAGGTAGAAAGGTTAAATAATAATTTTAATTTGCTATTTGAGAGTTGAGACAACAACCTTTTATTCTTCCTCACTTTCCATACACAATAAGGCCCAGAAGAGACTTTGGGATAAGTCATTGTTAATGGTCACAGTTGTGTCATTCCTTGAGCTTCCCTTACCAACAATCTTGGCTCTACATTCATGAAACAGTGTGTGCCAAAAAGCTATCATTCTATCTCTCCTCTACTACAGACTCCTTCTAGAATGATTTTAGACTGTTCTCTGGATAAACCAACTAATAAGGAGGTCCCACATGCATCCTGTTTTTGCTGTGATGGATTCTTTTAAGCAGCTTTATTGAGGTATAATGGATACACAAAAACTTCACCTATTTAAAGCATACAATTTGATAAATTTTGACATATGTATATACCTGTAAAACTATTTCCACAATCAAAATAGTGAACATGCTTATCACCCCAAAAGTCTCATGTCCTCTTAACATTCATTTCTGTGACCCTCTTGTCCCATCCCCTTTCCCAAGCAACCACAGATCTGCTTTCTCTCACGGCAATTTATTTCGCATTTTTAAAAATTTTATTATAAATAAAATCATACTATATGTACTCATTGTGTCTAGCTCCTTTTAATTATTTTAAATATATACTATATAATTATTCTGATATTTTCTGTATCAATATTTCGTTGCTTTTATTGCTGAGTAGTATCCCATTATATGGATAGATCACAGTTTGTTTATTCATGCACCTGTTGATAGACATTTGGTTAGTTCTAGTTTTGGTCTATTGTAAGTAAAGCTGCTATAACCATTTGAGTAAAAGACTTTGCATCAACATAAGCTTCAGTCCACAAGCCAATGTTCTATTCACTGAGCCAAACTGGCTAGGACTTAATATGTCTTTCAAAGAGTAGAAAATTTTAATTTTGATGATGAATTTTGAAAGTCATAGCTGGTTCCAGAGGCTAACCACCACTGGAAGAGAAGCTTGTTTCTGAATGAAAAAAATAAGAACAAAATAATTCAGGAAGTATCTGGTGTGGTGAAGTTTCACCACCAACCACAGATCAGGGAACAGGTAGCATAGTTGTTTTTATGGAAGAGGGAACATATAGAATATGTGTCAAAACCAGAGACCACAACCCCAACCCTCATCAGCTGTCTCATATTGTTTGGTGTCAGCAGGGTTACTTCTTGGCTTGTAGATGACTATATTCACATTAACATAGTGTATGTTCCTTTTGTGTATGCTTGTATATTAATTTCTTTGTATAAGGACACCAATCATATAGGATTAGAGGTCACCTTAATGATCTCATTTATCCTTAATTACTTCTTTAAAGATGGTATCTCCAGTCACATTCTTAAGTATTCTTCTCTCTAGAGGTTCAAACTGTCTGACATTGGCCATAGTCTATCTCACCGATAAGTAAGCCTTCCGAGAAAAAGCCTCTTTGTGAATTGTGAGTCATTCTCCCCTTTTGTTAGTTATCAATCCCTGAAGAAGTTAAGCAACACCTTACCTGGCTGTAGGAAGAAAATAATAATAGTACTTGCCTTAGAATGTTATTGTGGGGCGTCCAAGAGGTAATGAATGACCTTAGAACAGTGCCTTCCACTTAGTAAGGGATCAGAAATGTTAGCTACTGTTATTTATTCATCAAATATATACTGAATTCTGGCTTGGCTTGGAACTAAGTAAGCACTGTGCAAGGTGCCATGGCAGAGCCAAAGGTAGATAAGTCATGGATACAGAATCAAAGAAATGTTAATATATCAATAGTATTAATAGCTACCATTTATTGAACACCTCCTTTGGGTCAGCATCTATGCTAGGAGACTCATACTTATTATTTTGTTTATTCTTCAAAAAGATCTTGTAAAATAGGTCTTACTTGTCCCATTTTTATAGATAAAGAAACTGAGACTCCTTGGGGTAAGTGTAATACCATAAATCAGCTAGTTAGTCATGCCTATGAGATTTATACTAGACTCACCTGATGTCTACGTTTCTCCTTTCTCTGTGAGTTTATGACCATGGAAGAGACAATGTACAGGTATACCAAGGGAACAATGCTGTGTGGCTTAGGAGCGATATTGATAAATTGTTACAGGGATTAGAGTAGGAAGAGATTTTCCCCTTCGGTGTTTTAGGGAAAACCCATAGGTCAGATATAATTTGTACTGCATTTGGATGTGTGGAATTGGCAGGGCTGAGAGTGGGGTGGTGGATGGGAATGTTCCTGGCTATAGGAACAAAAAAAAAAAAAGAAAGAAAGAAAAAGAAAGAAAGAAAAAACCATACAACAGGAAATTGTGGTTTTTAATTGAGGAACAAGGCGGAGTTTGGTTTGACTAGAATTATGAGGGAAACCCTCATCAGCTCTAGCTTGAACCATCGCCTCTTTGTTCTCCCTCTAACTTGCTCTCTGTCTCTTCCTTCAGTAGACTTGGCCCACCATTGTACTGTCTACATTACTTCGAGGTAGATGATTTTTCTAAATCTGATCATGTTGCTCCCCTGCACAAAATTCTTCAATGTTTCTCCATCACCAACTTGATAAACATCTAAACTTGAGAGCCTTTCTGATATGTCTCCTACTGAAAACCACTTTGATTTAGTAGTCAGGAGTTAAACCAGGCACTCCAAACCTGCTTCCTGGCAGACTGTGGGTCCCTGGAGGAGGAGGAATCTGGGCTTTTTTAGAGAATCCCTCCCTAGATCCCTGGTTCCTGCATCTGGCTGGGTGCCACCATCAGAAGAACTAGTTAAACATCCATTCCTGATGCCATTTCAACCTCACTCACCCCGGGTTTGGGGTAGATAGGAGTGAAGCAGGACAGCAGGAGGCCCAGGAATTTGAATCCTATTAAGTGTCTAAGTGATTCTGACATCCAGACAGGTAGCTGAAACATTCGATATAAATCTCTTCCAGGGTAAAGCAGAGGGTGAAGGGAGATATTTGCACTGGTAGAGATTGAGGGTAGGGAGAAGGAATCCCCAGGCTTTGCTTAGTCTGAGTCTGACCTTCATGGTTACCTAATGCATTTTTACTTTTACATTTGTTTATTGCCGTTTTTTCTTTAAAATACAGAATTTTATTTAGAACCTATTTAAAGTAGAAAAAAACCCTGTCAAGAAAGAGCAAATGGAAAATGGGTTCCCAATATAATGGAAACGTTTAAAAGGCCACAAAGGAGAAACAACACGGCTGTTATTTGAATGATGGCTAGTTACATGTGTTTTTGGCATTGTTAATCACTGAATCTGAGTTTTCTTCGAATTCCTCATGCAACATGCACTAATGAACGATTCATCATAAAATACTTGCTTTCTACACACATTTTAGAACAAATTACCACCAGAAACAAATCAACACAAATACATCGGGGATGGAACAATCTCAGTAGTGGGTGACACACATTTTGCAGAATTCTGCCAAACGTAAGAACCGAGTAGGTGGTGGGTAAAGCATGCTTTCATATTTATATTCTACATTTTCATGGTTAATACACAGAGGGAATCTGGAGATCCTAAGACTTGCTACTACATTTGTATTAAGAGCTGGAATTTCCATGGAAACTAACAGACCTGAATTCTTTCATCTCACAATCTTAGAATTGTTAGGAATCTTAAAGGTCATTTAGTGGGACATGCAAATTTTGAAGAGTAGCTTAGATAGCTAAAAGTAAGATGAGATCAAGATACACTAGGCACGCGATTGTGGTGAGCAGCTCAGGTCCAGTTTTGCCTGAGGCGTCCTGCCCCCAGCACTGATGGCTGGGAGATCTGGGATGCAGAGTAAAGGTGAAGTAAGAACTGGAGGTTGCATCCTGGAAAATGAAGGGAGGTAGAATTGTACTTGGAGAGCAGAGGCCTGGAATAGGACCATGCCTGGGAGCAATCTTTCAGTGTGATCAAACACAAAGGAATTCGTTTACTCTCTAACCAAACATTCATTAGTTGACACTAGCCACAGTTCCTGCCCTCAGAAAGCTCTCAATCTAGTGGAGAGAGAAATATACATTACAATAGAGGGTGATAAGTTTAACAATAGAGGCAGATACTAGTAAGACTATGCTAAAACACTACTGCCCCAAATTCTCTTTCCCAATCTTCTAAAATGCCAATGATGTTTCTTTTGTGTTCCTTTAAAGACAAAAGTATTTTTCCCTTTGGGAGGACGTGACAAATGACTATGCTTTGCCTTCTTCATTTTCTTCTGCCACTTCCCCTATAATTGATAAATTATGATTGGATACTGAAGACCAAAGGTATTTTATTGCTGTGATATAAATGGTAATCATGTAAAAGTAGAATTTAAGATGTTTGGGGATGGGCTGAATAAGAAGAAAAAAATTAAGAAATAGATTGAAGGTGTTCCCCGCTGGTATCAGGACAGGGAGAGGCAGGGACCCAGACAGAATTAATTGGAGAATAGGAGGGAAAAAAATTCAACCATGGAAATGGCTGCAACTAGGAAATATCAGGCAATATAACTTAGGCCTGCTCAATGGAAGATAAGCATTCAAAGTGCATCTTTTTTTAACTGCCTGGCTGGCATGGCTCAGTGGTTGCTCATTGCCATGGAGCCCGCCAATCAATCGGTGGCTCTGATCCCAGAGGGTCACGGTTTGATTTCTGGTTGGGGCACATGCCCAGGTTGTGGGCTCATTCCCCAGAGGCAGCCGATCAATGATTTTGCCTCATCAATGATATTTTTATCTCTCTCTCCATCTCCCTCTCTGAAATCAATAAAAAAATGCATATTTTTTAAAAAATGCATTTTTTAACAATTAGCGAAGGGGAACATATATCTTTACCTTCAAATAAAAAAACTGCATGACTAGAAGTGCTGCCAAATACTAGAGAAGATGTTATACTGTTATATAATTGACTGTTATAATTGTTAGATTAGTTAGAAATTAATAATCAAATTGGTATAGTCAGTAGATAAGTTAGTCTGAATGATATCTAATGTTTAAAATTACTAATAACTATAATCTAGTGAGTTGATGTCAATTTCAAATAAAACTTAAATAATAAATAAATAAAATTTAAACTACGTACTGTTTCTTTTTCCACCAAAGATAAATAAGATTACAATGGAATCCTAAATAATTTTTATATAGCTTTTTTATTTTTCCACCAAAGATAAATAAGATTGCAATGGAATCCTAAATAATTTTTTATATAGCTTTTCATTTCTAACAATGAGGTTGAACTGGTGCTACATGGATTTAGTTAAGAATACATGTCTTGATGTCTTGATGTTGTAGGCAGTTAGACACCTGAGCAGAGCAAGGACGATGGGCCAGGTACAGAAGGTCATCAGTGTGGAAAGCCCCTAGGTGCCTAGCAACAGGCAATCACTTGTAGGGTGCGACCTTGCCCCCAGGGTGACTTTCCTCCTCTAGCCAATGGCTGGTCACAAGGTTTGGACACCCCTGACCTTTCCTCCCTAGAAATAACATCTAGGCCTCAATTGTATTTCAGCTCCAGGCCCAGATAAGCAACAAAACCAGACATAACTGAGCACAGCTAACAGCTGGAATAATGACCCCTTGCCGTGGAGCCTGCCAATCAGTCGGTGGAAACTGAAAGGATGCAGCTCAAACTGTTGAATATTCTGTTAAGATCTTACCCTGGTTTCAGCCAGCATGGCTCAATGGTCGAGCATCAACCTATGAAGCAGGAGGTCACAGGTTTGATTCCAGATCAGGCGTCAGGGACATGCCCAGGTTGCAGGCTGGATCCCCAGTGTGGGGTGTGCAGGAGGCAGCCAATCAATGATTATCTCTCATTATTGATGTTTCTATCTTTCCCCCTCCCTTCCGCTCTGAAATCAATAAAAAAAAATCTTTCATTAGGACCTTCCCTAAAACCCTTAGGATGGAGGAACCCAGTGTGCTCTCCTTCCCCAGAGCACATCTGTTCCTCCCCCCTAACCCCACCACAGGCATCTTATCATTAGCTTCCTCAACCCCAAGCTCCAAAGGCCCTTCCTTTATCTCTATAACTTGTTTCCTAAGCACATTTCTTCTAGGAATTACTTCTTCTACCTCCGTGACTTACCAAATAAACGTTCTCTTACGGTCTGAGTCTTGCCTATGAATTCTTTCTTAGCCAGAACTCAAGTACTGAGGCTGCTGAACTCAAGTTTGGTCTAACCCCACCTGTCTAACTCCTGGTGTGGTTTCTGCCACCTATAACATTATAATTCCGCCCTTTCCACTGAGCTGACTGTTTCCTTTTCATTTAATTCTGCTCCTGATGCAAGACAGGCACACACACTCAAAAAATATTTGTTGAATGATCAAAACCTTGACTAGATAGGCACAGACTCAGAATCATAATTTTGCCCTGTTATAGAAAGGAATAAAAAAATGGATTCCATAATCCATAATCATTTAGACTCATTACATTTTTTTCTAAGCATCAAAAAATTTTTGCACATCTGGACATTTTTTTTTCTCAATAAAATTGAGATCTAAATTCAATCTGCTTATTCAGAGTTCAGGCCTAGCCTTTAGATTATAGGATGGTATTATTTATAATTCAGAATTCACGCTGAGTGACCTTGCAGCCTGACAAGCTGAATAATGGCCTCAGTTCCTTCACTCCTTTCTCTGCTACAGAAACCAGTCACCTGGATGCCTGGTCCCCATAGGCAGACTTGTAGGCTTGGACTCTTTTGTATGCAAAGGATGGCACCTATGACTGCACATATTGAAAATTCAATTGCAGGTGTATTTGCAAATTGGATTTTGAGGGGGAAGTTTAAGCAAATTCTTTTGAAAGTGAATCCCTTCAAGATGTGAATAATGAAGAAACAAGAAGAGAAATGACAATCAAAAACCTATTAAAATGTAGTTTCCAGAGAAGAACCTGACTGTCTAATGACATTTATGCTTTCCCAGCTCGGCATTTAATAGTCACTGTGTCAGTGGCTTCCTTTATAAATGCCACATGACAAACTTTTTCAGTTCTCTGCATTTCTGAGACTTGAATCTCCACCCCTCTTAGATGCTTAAAATGAGCTGATGGCGCTAAGAGATGAGGAGGCTGTTGGTCCTTCTGAATTTCTCCACAGGAATGAACCTACAGCAATGCCTCAAGCTCTAATACATGAAATCAATCACTTGTTCAATCCATTCATTCCATTCATTCTTCTTTACTCAGTCCTCAAAATCAAGGGTAAATTATTATGGCCAAAATAAAGGCTAACATACTAGCTGTTTAAAGTCTTTGGAATTTGGGATAGCAATGGAGGTATGTTTCTAAACCAAAGGAAGAAATTATTCTCACCCAGTTCATTACTGATACTTTTAGTGTGCATTTCTGTTTGTCTCCCTACTAAGTTTAGCCTAATAGTACTATTTTGTCCCTGGGACTCTATTAGCTACTACTGTCATCCTTCTCAGGGACACAGAAATATTTGAGAAGGTAGGAATGGAGATGAGGAATCAGAAGCAATAGAAGCCTAGATCTTACATTTTAGCCAGATTATATATAAATGTGGGCTAGAGCAATGAATGACCAGCTTTTCATTGTTACCCTTTCACCTGACATTGGTGATTTAGGGTTGTGTTAGGCTGCATGAATGTCTGGCTCAGGAGTCAAATGTCTCTCTTTCCCTCCATAAAAAAAAATTCTTTGATTAGAATTATATTGAAGTCTTAATACATTAAGCAGTTTATAAGATAATCTTGAGTGGTTTATCATGAATGTGTCGAAAAAGTGGGGTTGGTAATTTATTTGATCTCTGTTAGATTCTATGAATTGTGGGGTTTAAACCTGTGAAAAATGAATACCATATAGAAAAATGTTTTCTGAAAGCAAAACTTGATGTTTGCAAACTTATCGGCTCATGGATTTCTCACTGGGAGAGTGCACACAGACCCTTCCAATGTAAATACATACATTCCAAATTTACCTGAGCGCTTTAAGCAGCTCTTAACATCATATGACAAGGAGAACATTTGTTAATCAGAAAAATTACAACCTATTCAGACTTATTGTTTGATCATTTCTTTGCTGACCCCTGAGGTTCCATTGTTGATTGAATTAGTTATAGTAACTCATATTTATTTTAGCAACTAGCTATTATGAATGCAAACTCTTCTTATCGCCAGATGATTGATAGGCACATTAAGAAGTTGTTCAACAGGTTGCTGGGTTTGAAGAAATGCTTAAATCCTGATCGGTTACTTTTTTTTTTTATCAGCAAAGAGTAGGAATTAGCACAGATAAGCCTTGGGTAACAACGATTTTATTTTCAAAGTGAAAATTTTCATTTCTTTAAATTTGAGTCTTTTAAGCAGTAGGTTCAGTCAGTTCCTTTTTATAGATTTAAATGTATAAAATTTTTGTAGGTTGAAAATGTTTTGAAATGAAATGCTTTTCTAGTGTTGGCTAGAGCACGTATGCTGTGAGGAACATGGTCAAGCAGCTGAAGGTGATGAAGTACTGTGGGTACTAATCACCTAGATTTTTTTTCTTTTTAAAAAATTGTTATTTTTTGTGTTCTGTTTCATGATTGCCCAGGACCTCCATTTTGTAAAGACTTTAACATAAGTTAGGCCTACAAATGCCTAACGGTTTTTTTCTCCATTGGTAAAAGTATTGTTTTGATTTTTTTTAAATGGAAATGTAAGTGCGATAGGGTAAGGGAAATTGACCATGGCTATCTGATAGGTAAGTGACAGGGTCCATAGGTTGTCATTCTTAATCGAGACTTTGGTGTACAGGACCAACAGAGCTTCTCAATCAGATTGGCTGTCATTCCGTCATATCTCTTCTTGAGAACACAGGTACAGTGTGATAAGCACCACAAAAAGCCAAACTGTGGACATAATGGATAAGCCAGAACAAATCACTGGACAATTTTTCTTGAATGGAAGCTGAATGCTGTTGTTAGAAAATTCTGTTGTGTAATGCCTCAACTTCAAAAAGGTGTCTAATGGCTTATCAGGGCTTTTCATATGACCTCAATTTCTGATGGTGACTCTTTATACAGAATTGTTTGGATTACTGTACCATTGTATACCAATGTTGTGAAGGCAGATGTTGAGAAATGCAATATATACAATGAGAGGGCTGATGCATGGATTTGTGCACTGGTGGGGTCGCCCTGGCCCGGCCTGCGCCCTCTTGCAATCTGAGACTCCTTGGGAGATGTTGGAGAGCCAGTTTCAGCCTGATCCCAACAGGCTAGGCCAAGGGACCCCACCAGTGCACCAATCCACACACCGGGCCTCTAGTGTGTATATAGGATCTTCGGTTAATCTCTTCCTGCCCTTCCCTCTCTCTCCTTCCCTCTGAGATTCATCAGTCTATTCCATGTTTCCATGCATTGAGTGTCTGCCTCCTGGTGCTCATTGCATAACATAGCTACTGGCTGGCTGGTTGGTCAGTTGGTCGGCCGGTTGGCAGGTTGCTTAGGCTTCTATATATATAGATTATATGTAGGCATTTTTGAAATTAAAAAAAACACAAAGGAATATGAAGATTGATGACATGAAGTTTCTGAAATTGAAACAGGCCTGGTGTCATCTGGTCAGGATTCACTGGCTCTTTGGTGGCTCTGCTGTGGACACTATGAAGTTTATCTATTGGCATATTCATGGATGGTGTGAAGGTGCCAAAAAGGCAGAGTGTCTGATTATTAAACAAATCACAGGTTAATATCTTCTGCCCCCTCCTTCACTTGTTTCCTTGGATACCCAGTTCCTTGTCAAATTTCTGAATTACATTAATATTAAACTATGATTTTGAATCAGAAAGAATGTGAAGGATCTGAAGAGTAATATTTATACCTTACAAGTGACATTTGCATCACATGGATAAACGTTTAACACGTTCTTGAGAACCCTGTAAAATAAGGAAATAGAGTTCAAAAACAAACTACAGAACTTGTTGGACTAGTTTCTGTTTAAAACTTGGTGGGTTACACCCCTTTGTTTTAAACTATCAGAACAGCAATGATTAAATATCAGATTCCTTAAAGAGTCACTAGTTCCTTATGGGACGTTTTGATTGAAGGATTGTATTTATTAAACTGTCCTACCTACACATCTCTCCTTTGCGGTGTTGTTGTTCCCACGTCTGCTGTTTTATTACATGATAGTTATTGAAAGCTTAGATACTGTTTACTTTCCCAAGGTTTATTTTTATATCATAAATTATATAGATACACACACACACACACATTTTACATTTCACAAGAAGCAGTGTGGTCTATTCAAACTGGGTGTCAGGAGACCTGACACGTGACTTTGGGTAAGTCAATGAATTCGTATGTGTCTCAGTCTCCCTAGCCACTTAATGGCGATAATAATATCTCCCCTTTACCTACTTCACAGGGTTGGCTTTTTTTTTTTTTTGTAAGATTAATTAGTTAATGTTTGCAAACCACTCTGAGCTGCTTTGATAAAATACAAAGCACCATTATTTATGACAATAATAATAGTGTCTTGGACCTGTGGGCTTCCTTTCATCCAAGGATCCCAGTGCTTTACCACTGGGATTGTAACTTCACAGAGGGCTGCTGTGTGGTGGCTGGCTCTCCTTGAAGAAACAGATGGTAACAAGCCGTCTGGGTTTTCACTGGAGAGCAATTAAGTCTCCCACCAACTCCCTGCATCATTTGCATAAACTTCCCAAGACAGAAGAGCAACTCTCAAAAGAGAGCTGAGTTGGACTCCTTATCCCTCATCACTATTTAGAAACACGTCACAGGGGATTTGGAATCTTCAATATGAATGTGCTCAACTTCCAGGTTCTCAACTTAGGTTGAGAATCTGGTAAAGCATGGGAATATTTAGACAGCAGGTAAGTGAGGTAAATCAGGTGCACAACTGACTACCTCAAGGTCTTTCAGGTTGTGTCCACCAATTATGTACGAATCCTGTGATCTCTCCTTGACAGTCTGGTTAGACTAACTTTTCAGCTAACTGACAAAGATGAATTAAGTGCTTAACTCATGTGCCTATCTGGGGTTATTAAGAAGAAAAGTGTACGATGCGCTCCCGGCCCTCAAGTTGTTTACAACCTATTTGAGAAGATGAAACTAAGATACACAGGAAATAATTAGTGGACCATGGAAGACAGCAATATAATTAAAGGCTAAATTGTGTGGAACAGACCACAGGAAGTAGAGAGTAGGAAGCCATCGGTATGGACCAGCGTAGTTCAGTAAAGCTTTACCGAAGAGGTGAATTTGAAGGAGCATGTTTTCCACAGGACCAATATCAAATGAATAACGTATGTAGTGTGTGTATGGACAGCGGTGCTTGAGAAACAGGTGATCTCAGGTAACCGAGGTCTTGGAGGCAAACAGTGGGAAGGAAGCTCCCAGGATACGGGGAACTTTCATAGGCAGGCTAAGGAGTTTGGAATTAATTTAATTCACTTTTAAAGACATCAGAACACAGAAGACCTGATAAATGCAGCTCTTTGGAATGATTTTTTGGCAACAATATTCAGGAATCGCTGGAACAGGAAAAAGACCTAAAGTTCAGAGGTTGGCTGAGGTCAGATACTGTAATAGAGGAGGTGGAACACTATCTAAAAGAATTGTGGTGAAAATGGAGAGAATTAATTAAAAACAGAGCTTTTAATGAGAGCTTATCCTGTGTCAAGAATGCATCTTATTCTCACAACAACCCCAAGGTGACACTAATATTAACTCATGTTAGCATCAATTTCCTGATGTGGAAACAGTGGCTGAGAGGGGTTAAGTAACTTGCCCAAAGTCACAGAGATGGAATGTGTTATAACTGAGGTTTGAGCCCAGTGTGAATCCTAAACTATTTAAGAGATTAACACAGGAGAGGTAGACATTTTGATGACTGAATAGCCATTCAGTCTAGACAGGGAAATGGGTTAAACAAAGTCTAAACAGGACATTTACCTCTTATTCTTGTAGGGTGACTTGGGAGCAGGGGTGGGAAGCCTTTTTTCTGCCAAGGGCCATTTGGATATTTATCACATCATTTGCAGGCCACACAATATCAACTTAAAAATAATTACCCTGCTATATTTGGTCAAACGTTTAACTCACCCCTATGCTGGATCTTCCCTTGCCTCACCTGGTTAGATGGATTCTGCCAGTTTAACTTGTTTCCATTTGGCAGTTTCTGAAAGTGCCAAGGCTGAACAACTGATGCTCTTTTTAATTTTTTTTT
>PVJC01005226.1:0-28014 GCA_004026665.1 Murina feae
CTCGAGTTGCTCTTTTCTCCTGGAGCCTGAGCAAGTCTCTCCAGCTGGTTGCCTGTCCCAGTTTCCTGCCTGGAGCTTCATTTCTCCTGGTGCTGGCCACTCAATGAAGGGCTGGCCCCGTCCTTGAGCCCTTGGCCACTGCTGGAGTGGGATGAAGTTGCCGTCACTGACTGGACTGGGCTGAGTGGCACAACCCGGAGGTTCCTACAGGTGTGCAGGCCCATTCATAGCAGGCCCTTTGACATTATAGCTGGTGGAGGGGCTGACAGGCAAATGGCAAATATTAGTATCCACAGGAAACTATAGCTTCAAAAGATTTTTCCAGAACAAGTCTCATCTTGCTTTCTTGCTGATGGCTGGAAAGCAGTGAAAACAACAACATCAATACCAGCACCACCACCTAAACAGTCTTTAAAGAGTGGCCCTCCCCATGCCCCAGTAAATCAATCAAAATGATACCCTCCTACCCATCCTCGGCTCCCCCTCCAGTGGGCTCCTGGCCCCTTTCTCCTCCTGCCTGCCTTCCTCGGAGGATGCCTGCATTCAGGGCATCTTCTTGCCTCCTGGCTTTGAGGGGCTTGCTGGTCTACAGACTGTCCCCTCGCTGACTGCTTGCCCACTTGTGCTGGGGCAGCCTCTGGCCTCACCTGCTCCTTTGTCCAAGTGCCCACTGCTGGGGGGACTGTAGTCTGTCTGCTTGGCTTAGGCAGAACATGGCACTTGCTCCTGGGGTTTGGTGGTGGGGTGCGGAGCTTCTCTGTTCCTTATTCGACATTCCCACTCCTGGGACAGCAGCAAACGAGAGGGGAATGCCATCTGGGGCCACCTGATCAGCTCCCTGCGCATTTCTAATTGCCCACCCTGTCCCGTGGTAGGCACCAGGCCCAAGAGATGGGATTCCTGAGGACACTGATTTTCCTGAGCTCCACCCTGGGAAGCCAGGGTAAGCTGATCTGGATGGACATTTCTCTGCAAACCCGGCTGGCTGGTCCCCCCTACTCCCCTATTTCTCTTTCATCCCCAGGGTTTCAACCATCAGAGAGAGGTGGAGATTCACACTGAGCCTGCGGACCTGGTGGTTTACCTCTATGGGTCAGGTCCCTGCCACCCCAGCCCCACCTCACCCCGCTCCGCCCTGCCCAGCTCTCTCTGCACAGGGACACAGCAGGCCCTGCTGCCCAGCCAGCCACCCGCGACCACAGGCTCGGGACACTTTCCCAGCCTCCACTTCCCTTACGCTAAGCTTTAATCTGTTTTAGCTTCAAGCCCACTTAAAACAGAAGCATTTGCCAAAAACTGGGCTGGCGAGTACTCTGAATAGAATCTTGGCAAGTGCCTAAGCTTTCACAGTCACTATCTTAATTTCTGAATCTCTCTTTACAAACCAGGAGTCCAGAAATGTGCCCTTCAGTTGCGTTTTTTAAATAAAATCGCACATGTTTTGCTAATTTGGGGGCCAACCTTTCACTGAACAGATAGAGCCAGAGGCAGAGTGTGCCATGCAATTTGTGCAGCACTGTGGTCTGTTAAAATGCAGATGAGCAGTGGGCCGGAAATGCCAAGGCTCGTGAGAATCCGTTATCCTGGGGACCCGGAGGAGCAGAGGGGGGCTGGTGCTTCATTTTGGGGTAGAACTACCCAATTTGCTAGCCTGATCTCTCTTTCCACCCCAAATATCTATGTGGTTCCGAGGTTGGCCCAGCAGGGCCAGGCACGAGTTCTAGGGAGTTGCGTCACAGTTCTAAGCCAGCTGGCCCAGGGGTTTGCGAGTAAAAGTGGGGTCAGGACACAGTCCCAGGAGGCTTGTTTAGGGGCTCCCAGTGGCATCGAAGGTGGCACCTGGCTAAGTCCTCCTGCCCTGGCTGAGCCTGTGTCTGCTGCCCACACTCTCCCGCGAGGCTGGGGGCCGTGGCTGAGGGAGGAGGCAGTGTCACCCGCTCATAAGCAGGGGAAGTCGGAGTTGCCTTTGCCCCTGGGATGCAATTTCTGAGAAATCTATACTTTCACGCAGGTTTTCTGGTAAAGTCATGGGAAAAAAAAGAGATTGTGTCAGAAATATAGGAACACATTATCTTTCCTCGCTGGACTCACAACCACATTTTTTAGTGCCTTTTTTTTTCTCCAGAAAAATAAAAGTTGGGGATTGTTTGGTAGATTTTTGTTGAGCAAAACAGGTTTCTTGTGTTAGAACTGATGGTGATGATGATGATGATGTGTGTGGATATTTGGATGGCCAAACTGGCTTTGTTTTCCCCTTCCCTTTTGTAATTGAATGCAGACACTCATCGATCTCTTGGTTCCTTAAGGTTCTGAGAGTGCCGGCCTGGTCTGCATCCTGATCGGTCACAGTTGTGTTGTAACAACATTTCTGCTGCTGCTGCTGGTGTGTGTGTGTGTGTGTGTGTGTGTGTGTGTGTGTGTGTGTGTAGGTCTATTGACATCAATCTAACTGCTGGAAAGGAACATGATTTTCCGTGTTGGGAGCTAGCCCTTTGGTGCCTTGGGTCTCCTTTACTCTCACCTGGTCAGGGAAATTGAGTAGTTTGTGTATCTGTGTACACACATGGAAACAGCCAAGACTGACAGGAGGGGCCATTGCTCAATCAGACTATTTCTTTCTTTCTTTTTTAAAAAATATATTTTATTGATTTTTTACAGAGAGGAAGAGAGAGGGATAGAGAGTTAGAAACATCGATCAGCTGCCTCCTGCACACCCCCTACTGGGGATATGCCCGCAACCAGGGTACATGCCCCCGACTGGAATCGAACCTGGGACCTTCCAGTCTGCAGGCCGACGCTCTATCCACTGAGCCAAACTGGTCAGGCCAGACTGTTTCATTTACACGGTGCCCCATGGCCAGAATCACCTGTGAATCCCCAGCCCCCACCTGACAGACGTGGCTGTTGCTTTGGGACCACGGAGGCACAGGTGTAGGGAAGTGCTCCAAAGGTGCTGAAGGTCTCCCAGGAGCGCTCACCCCGCCCGTGCCTTTAAGGCCACCTCCGTTCTAGCAGCCCCGGACTTGCATCCTGGGAAGGCTCATCTCCCACATTCTGTTGCCTGCTTGGCATCTCCAGGTGGGTGTTGCCCAAGCATCTTAAACCAACTGTGTCTCTAACAGAGCTCTTGATGTCTCCCCAAACCCATTCCTTCTCCGCCCTCTTCCACCTCAGTAGATGACCCTAGCATTGGCCGAGCTCCATAGACCAAAATCCAGGAGCCACATATGATTCTTCTCTCTCCTTTATGTCTTTCTCCTGCCCCAGAGCCAACTCATCAGCTAGTCCACTTGATTCTACTGTTAGGACATAAGTCAAATCCCCTCCCTTTTCTGCCTGACAAGCATCCATCCCTTCCTGGACCCACAGAGCCCCCCTTCCCCTACTGGTTTCTAACTTCTTCTCTTGCTCTCCAGTTCATTTTCCACTCAGCAGTCTTTTCAAAACTTAAATTAGCTCCCATCACTCCCCTTCCCAAAACCTTTCACTGAGTCCTGCGTCCTGCTGCACTGAGAACAAAATCTGAGCTCCTTCTCTTGGTTTGTAAGGCCTGTTCAGATCTGCCCCTTGTTATCTTGTCACCCTGTGTGGAATGTCTTCCCTGACCCCACGTTCTAGCCACAACAGATTCCCTGGATCCTGGATCGCATGAGGCTCCCCCTGCCCCCAACCTCTTGCTGGTGCCATCCCCTCTGCAGTGAATACCATCCTCTCCCTGACCACACGGCTGGCTCATTCTCTGCCCACCTTGATGTTTTCCATCCCCGCCCCCTCATTTCACATTTTGAAATTACTTAGTTATCCACTTTCTGCCTGTTTTTTCCCCTGGGCCATGAATTCGGGGAGGGCGATGTCATATGGGCCTTGTGCACCTCATATCCCCAGGCCTAGTACCGTGCTGGACCCCTGGCATTCAACTTGTAATAAACATTCATGGAAGAAATACCAAAACCCTACAAAAGGGGCCAGTAATATCCACTTAGTTTCTTTTCCCCACTGGGTTAAACGAGATCAAGAAAATGCTGTAAAAACCGGAGAGAGTATCAGCAATGTCAGTGGTTAACTGACATTGAGGGGGGTGGGGGTGGGGGTGGGGAAACAAGTGTGGCAATCAAAAGGATTCATGCTTGATTGACAGCCAACAGCAGCTCTGCTCTCCCAATGGTGGGAAGAGAGAGAGAGAAAAAAAAAGGGAGGGAGGGAGGGAGAAAGAAAGAGAGGGGGGGGGAGAGAGAGAGAGAGAGAGAGGGCTGTTTCCAACCCAGCAGTGTCAATAATGGGACAGCTCTGCCAGGTGTGTTTCCTTATGCTTCCACTCTTGCCTTGCCCACTATGAAGCTTATCAGTAAGGCTAAACTGTGGCTCAATTTTGGGGCAAAAAATTTGCCCAAGAATTTTTGTTGGAAACAGGTCATATGTCATGAAAGTATCTAGCACGATGCCTGATACACAGAGGAAGCTCAAAATTCAAATAATGTGAAGACTCTTAGATTTCATTATATCTTTGACATTTTTATGGTAAACTGCCCCATTTCCTCTTTGAAAGCAAGGAAAACATCAGTTTTGTTTTTTATTACTATAGAAAGAAAATTATTCAAAAATAGCCCAAAGTGGAAACAACCCAAACATCCATCAACTGATAAGTGGGTCAATAAAATGTATATATTCATAGTGGAATATTATCAGGCAATAAAAAGAAATGAAATACTGATGTGTACCACAACAGAGAGGAACCTTGAACACAGTGTAAAGGAAAGAAGCCAGTCGCTAAAGACCATATATTGTATGACTCCATTTATCTGAAATGTCCAGAATGGACAAATCCATGGAAACCAAGAATGAAGATTAGTGGTTGCCTAGGGCTGGGGGTGTGGAGAGAATGGGGAGTGATTGCTAATAGGTGTGGAATTTCTATTTCGGGGTAATGAAAATGTTCCCAAGCGGATGAGGGTGATGGATGTACAACTGTTTGAATACGGTAAAAACCATTGAATTGCACTTTATGTGGGTGAATTGTATGGTATATGAATTATATCTCCATAAAGCTGTTGAAACTGATTAATTAAATTAAAGTAAGAGCACCCCTGGCTCGCCGATGAACGCATGATGAACAGGCCAATCAGAGTGGGTCTGTTTCACATGCCAGCTTTGGTTGGACCTAGATGATAGATCCGCCCTCTCCCTCCCTCTTTCCTGTATCCCTCTCTCCTTTGCTTAACTATTTTTTTTCAGCATTCTTCAGGAGACCCTGACCCAGAGATGCGTTAGGCTTGGGCCTTATCTTCCAGGAGCTGATATTCATGGGGGCGGAGCAAGGAGAGGTACAGAGGATGAACTTGGTGAAGACAGGCAGGTACCCACTGGGCACAGATGAGTATTGTGGGGATCCTGGCCAAAGAGATGGTCTCTGTGTGGAGGAACATCTCTTGTCACAGCAAATGCTACTTTATTTTTATATTCATATTTTATTAATTTTTTACAGAGAGGAAGGGAGAGGGATAGAGAGTTAGAAATATCGCTGAGAGAGACACATCGATCAGCTGCCTCCTGCACACCCCCTACTGGGGATGTGCCCGCAACCAAGGTACATGCCCTTGACCGGAATCGAACCTGGCACCCTTCAGTCCGCAGGCCAATGCTCTATCCACTGAGCCAAACCGGTTAGGTATTTTTTTTAATTAAATATATTTTTATTGGCTTCAGAGAGGAAGGGAGAGGGAGAGGGAGATAGAAGCATCAATGATGAGAAAGAATCATTGATTGGCTGCCTCCTGCACACCCTCTACTGGGGAGCAAGTTTGAAACCCAGGCATGTGCCCTGACTGGGAATCTAACCGTGACCTCCTGGTTCATAGGTTGATGCTCAACCACCGAGCTATGCTGGCTGGGCACTACTTCATTTCTTCATTCTTATATAAAGTCAACAGACGGCACCAGTGCTGGGCGCTGGGGATAGAGATGTGTTGCCAATGGGGTGGGTGGACACATGAACCGACTCTGGTCCCTCAGCCCAGCAGGGTAGGGGCAGAGGGAACTGCAGAGCTTCTGCGCAGTCAGTGCTGGAAAGATGGGACGCTCCCTGGGGCAGAGCAGCTCAGAGGGTGTCTGGGGCAGGTCCACAGCTCTCCTGGCCCGCTATAGGCTAAGCCAGGCAGCGGGCAGTGCCATGTCCTGCCGAGAAGAAGGAGAAGATCTGCTGGGAAAGGGCAGGAGTGGCTTTGAGGCGTGAGGGTCGGTCTTTTCTCTGGGACCCGTGAGATGCCCTGTTTCCCAAAGCCCAGCCATCGCTGCTTCCACACCTCAGAAGGCCAGGCTGCCTGGTCCTGGTGGGAGTCTGCACTGCGGGGATGCCGGGCTGTGCGGGATGTCTGCCACTAGAGGGAGTGCCAAGTCGTTCCTCGTTCTCCTTCACCAGTGCTGAGCTCCCAAGGCTGCAAGCTGGGTGGGGTGGCAAGGGCTTGGCGCTTCTGGGAAACTCAGGCCTTTGCTCTTTCCCACTCAAAGCTTCAGCAGAAGCAGCTGGACGCCAGGCTCCGCGGCAGTGCTTGTCAGGAATTTGCAGAGCCCTTGAACTCAGGATGCAGTCTCAGCCTGTTGCAAACCCTGGCAGGGAACCTGCAAGCCCAGCGAAGCTGCCCCTCTTCCCAGCACCCCACAACCGGAGAAAAGCAGTCCTCAGTTTGTTCCCATGGGGAGTGTGGTCTGCCCCTCAGGCTGCGAAGGGCGGGCCTCCAGGTTCTGGGCAGTGCCTCTGCTCTGGCTGGAAAAGTCCTGTCGTTCAGTGCTTAGAGGGAGGGGAGGTGGGAGCAGCACTCGGGAGGGAGGGGAGGCCAGGCTGGCAGACATGTGGCTGGTGTTGGAGACCCAGAGACAGCAGAGCTGGCTCCTGACACCCCCTGGGCAGGGTGGGATGGGTCCGAGTAGACACGCTGTAACATGGCAAGCCTGGCTCTGCTGTGCATGGCCCTTGGGTTAAGGGCAGGGCAAGGCCACTGGTGGATGCCCCTAATCCTGGCACATGAAGCTCCCGCAGGTTCAGTCTGGTTGGCCTCCTGTGGTGACTGGCTGATGCCTGCCCCCATCAGAGGCAGGGCCAGAATGGGGCGGGGTGTCCAGAGAATCAGCCCTGGTCCATGGTGACCACTGACATGGCCACTAGGATTTTAGGCCACGTCGTACATCCTCTCTGACGCAGGCCCTGTTAAGGGTACAGGAGGCTCGGGCTCACTCTCTCCCTCGAGCCTTGACTCCTGGGCCTGGTAAACTGTCCGTCACAGCCGCAGGCATAGGCTCCGGCTCAGGGGTATGGACCGGGGCCTGCGTGCTGCCGGGAGCCATGCACCATCTGCGGTTGCAGCGGGTCCGAGCCGCCCGCCGGGGCTCTGTCACTGCCGTGGTTAATGTGGTGATTGCCATGGTTACCCGAGGCTGGCAGCTCTGACAGGCGGAGGCAGCTCAGGGGAAGGCTGTCCTCTCCCTGCGCGGAGCCACATGGCTGCCTCTGCTTCCCAGGGCAGGTTGCTTCTGGGAAACGCAAGGGCCTGGGCCAGCGAAGTTAATCTGCCAGGTTCAGCGGGTCCACACAGCATCCCGGGCCAGTGTCCGGGGCCCTTCCTGAGCACGGTCAGGGTGGAGGTGGCAGAGGGGCACTGGGTTCTGGCCTCGGTCTGCCCAGTCTGGGAGGACAGCACAGGAAGAGGCAGCAGACGGGTCCTCAGGGAGCTCAGGGGTAAGGAGGGAAGCAGGTAGTGGAGGACTCAGCACAGACTCTTGAGGATCAGGGATGACTCTCTGGGTCTGTGCACCCACCCCTGCCTCGGGGCTGTCATCGTACTCCTCCAAAGAGGGCGCCGGCACAGGCCTGAGTTGCCTGTGGTTGGGAGCTCCAGGTCTTGCTGGGTCCTGGTTCCCCATCTGCAAATAGGTCAGTGGTGACTCATCCCCCACCTACATCAGGTCTTGGAGAGGGTTTTGTAAATGAATGATCTTGTGCTTTGGGATGAGCCAACCAGTTTCAAGTCCTTGGAGAAAAGCCTATTTATTATTATCAACTCACTGAGCAGAGTTCCATTTACCTCCCTTGCTGCCTCTCTAGTGCGGCGGGAGCCGACAAACACATTACCTTGAGGGATGAGAGGGCTCTGCACAGCCACCCGCATCCTCACTCGGGGGCTTCCTGGGGGCCTCCAGAGGCCACGCGGGCTACATCTGAGCTCAGAGGGGACACCAGGACCAAAAGCAGAGCGGGGACTTCAGGTCCAAATGCTACGGCGGAAGCCTACAGGTTCTCCAACAAGAGCAAGGTACCTGGTCTGTGCGAGTGGGGACAGGAAGCCGAGGGGGTGGGGGTGGAGTCCTATTTCAAAGCTTTTTCTTTGGTTCATAATCATTATATTTGGTTCATAATCATTTGGTTCATAACCAGAGAGGCTCATTTTAAAAACAAGGAAATACAGACATGAAGAAGAGAGAATGAAGAAAGGAAAATTGAATTGCATATATAAAATTAATTAAATTCCGATACTTGGTTATGATCAAGTATCTATCATAGAGGTTCCCCATAAGTATCTAAGGGAATGAATACAGTCAGAAGACTGCCAACTGTCTGATAAGTAGCTACCAGACATTTTTAAAAAATGAAGATTTTGTGTTTTCTGAGAAGTTTTAGTTTCCTGGCAAAATTGAGAGGAAGGTATGAAGATTTTCTCACACACCCCTGCTCCCTTCCCCACGATCAACATCGCCCACCAGAGCAGGACATTTGTTACAATGGATAGCCCATTAATACATCTTATCACCCGAAGTCCATTTGCATAACGGTCCGCGCTTGGTGTTGTACATTCTGTGGGTTTGGACAAATGTCTAATGACAAGTATTCATCATTATGGTACCATTCAGAGTAGTTTCACTGCCCTAAAAATCCTCTTTGCTATTTAGAAAGATGAACTATTTATTCCTTCAAATCATGGCTCCTAAAGGCTCTGCTTTTAAAATCCTTTTGTCAGATTTTCATATTTTTCTCTCTCTCAGGTGATGGGCCTGAGGGCTCTGCTATTCACCCGGTTCAGTCACAGTTCCTCCTGGCCTGGGTACAGCCATGGAGCCAAGGCTGCCTCCCTGTCGGTGGCATGGGGCTGGGAAAGGAAGCTGGCTTATTGCCTGGGAGGCTAGATCCAGGGGCCGGAATGGACGAAGAGAAACTCTGGGACAAACATAAAGTTTTCCCGTTAGGCCTTCCCTCACAAGGGCCTCATGGATAAGTGTACACAGAATGTTCAAGACACGCAAGACCCAAGTTACATCACACCCTTTCCTGGCTTCCTGCTGCACCGAGAATAAACTTGGTGCTCCTGTCACGGCCAACCCCTCTGTCCTTTCCTCACACCCCTTCCCTGCTCACCATGCCCGCGCCACCCTGGCTCGCTGCTGCCCTCAGCCGCAGGGCCGACTCCTGCCAGCCAGCTCCCTCAGTGCTCCTTGAAGTAACTTTCCCTTTTTCTTCCTCTTATTATCTGTTCTTTTAAAAAATATGTATTTTTATTGATTTCAGAGTGGAAAGGACAGGGACAGAGAGATAGAAACATCAATGATGAGAGAAAATCATTGATTGGCTGCCTTCTGCTTGTGTCCCACACTGGGAATGAGTCCTCAACCTGGGCATGTGCTCTGACTGGGAATCAAACCCTGACCTCCTGGTTCATAGGTCGATGGTTAACCATTGAGCCTTGCCAGCTGGGCATCTTATTATCTGTCCTTTTTCTCCATGGAGATGCTTACTCTGCTGCAGATAGGGAGGAATCAGGGTTTAGTTAACAGCTGTGAACCCTGAGAAGGAATATATCTGCCACGAAGGACTTCTCATGGTTAATTGGGCACCAAATTGTAAGCAGAGAGGGTAGCAACCATGGTTCACACAGGCCTCTTAGGTACATGGCATTTCAGGGAAAGGCCTCAGACTGAGCTGCCAGCCTCCTGAGCTGCGTTCTGTTGGCTGAGCTGGCCCTGATCAAGGAGCTGCTGGTCTCATCTTTGCACCCCTGAGCTAAGACCTGCCCCATCTCAGGGAGCTGGAGAGCCTCATTTGCATCTATCCTGACCAATCAGAGCAACTCCATAATGACGAATCAGAAGGTGTGGTGAAGTCAGTCACAACAGTGCCATTTGAACCAATCATATTGTATATTTGGATTCCTCATTTGCATAAAAACGGACCAATCCTCAAACAGGGCAAGAACGTTTTCTTTGTCTTCCTGGCACCACTTCTAGTTTTCACCAGAGGCTGTGGTTCAGTTAGCAAATTGTTCACCTGAGTCAGGTTTCTGCTTTTTCTGCACCCCAGACTGGGGAATGCTGTGGACAGTGCAAAGGTGGCAGTCAACTTCTGTGGACACAGTTGTTGTTGTTGTTGTTTTGTTTTGTTTTCCCCTCCAGACTCCTTTCCATGACCTCCTCCTGGCGTTTGTAATGCCTACATTTACCAGGCAAGTCACCGCATTGACGAAGTTCCATCGCATCCTGGACAAGCCACCTCCACAGGTCCTCAGACTTGTCTGTCCCTGTCAAGGGCTATTCCTGTGGTGGGAGGACCTCAGGCTTCCAGGGAGGACCAGGGGGTTGGCTATCAGAGAGAGGGAGGGGCCACTGAAGTGAGCAGCAGCAGGGGGAGAAAGCTCTGGAAAGCAAGCAGCGCGAAGGGAAGTGGCTGCATGCTCACACAGCCCAGAGAGGTCGCGGACCCAAGCCAGCGTGTTCCCTGTGATGTCGGGTGAGCAGCTTTGTAAGCGCCTCTACCTCAACCTACCCAGCAGAGATGTGCTGAAAGGTGGCTTTTAAAATGCCGTTCACTCTTATCTCTCTTATACCGCCCTCTGAAATGAAATCTCAAACACTTTAGTGGCGTTTTGATCCAAAACAGCTAGAGGTTCTGGCAGAAACAGAGCAGAAGGAGTCAAAAGCCCTGGAGAAAAGCATGAATGGGCTTGGTGAGGGCAAATAAAATAGCAGAGGCATTTATACGGGGTCTCCCCTACCTCTCAGTACAAAACAATTATGAGATAAGAGGGGCAGGGATGGGAGGAAATTCATTCATTTTTCACATTGCAAGCCGGAGAGATCCAATAGCCTGTTTATGAAGAACAATAAAGAAGATACATGAACTCAGTAAAGAGGTTGTTACAAATATATCGGGTGGTTTTGAAAAGCTGGGAATTTCTCCCCTCTTTTGGATAAAGCTGTCAGCTAAGTATTAAAATTTTCTTTTTGCTTTTGCTTGCTTTTAAAATGATTTTATTTTATTTTATTTTTTTGCACAAAGCAATAACTGGTACCAGCAGTTTGTTACAATTGGCAGATAGAGTTATCACTTTTATTGAGGATTTGGAAATGCAATCAAAGAGGGGCCGAGTGGAGCCTGAATTCAATGGAGCTTAAACAAGCAAAAAGAAAAATCTCTGGTCTTTTAAACACACAAACGCAAAAATTACAGCTTCTTCTTGTTAATTTGAAGCTATCAAAAATGTTGACACTCGCACTTGATAAAGTGATGCCAAGCAGAATGCTTGCTTCTTTTGGTGTGAAGTACTGAATGTTCTGATCATTTTTAAAAGTAAAAAGGCTATTGTTTTCAGAAACGTTTGGGTGGGATCTGAGTGGTTTATTGCATGTGAAGACCCAGTGAAGACTGGTTCTGTTGATTTTCTCCCGGGACAGTTTGTACCCATGAAAATGGGAGAATCAGTTCTGTTTGGCTACCTGTTTTCACATTTGTTGTGATCTGGCATTCCTGTATACCCAATTGCCCCCCCCCCCCCATTTCCGGAAGTTGTGAAAACATCCTTACCCCTGACTTGCCCTCACGTGATTATTTCCATTTGGTTTGATTCACCCTGATACAGAAAGTCTTCATACTACCTGGGAACTTCCCTTATCTAGATCACAGCTCTAAGAATCAGAATAGAAGCAAAAAGTTCCCCTGAGAAGATAAAAGGGATGTCACAGAGTCTTTGCTCTACATCTCAGGCATTTTATCTGCACATCTATGGGCTCATTCAAGATTCTTAAATTCCAACAAGTGTTTAAAAACCCAGAGTGAATTAGAAGTGAAGAGAGGTCCTTCTATTGGCAGAGGCAGTGATCACAGAAGTGATGGCAGACAGTCCGCTAGTGAGAGATAGAAAACCTACAGCAGACATGCACGCGCGGAATCGGCAGCTTGGTTTGGTTTAGGGAAGGGGTAACTACTTTCCCAACTGTGATGGTTAATTTTATGGCATTGTGATGGGCCGCAGGATGCCCAGATAGTTGGTCAAACATTGTTCCGGTGTATGCCGGGCGAGTGGAGGTGTTTTGGGCGGACTGAATAAAGCAGATTGTCCGCCCCAATGTGGGTGGGCCTCATCAGATCAGTTGAAGGTCTGAGTAGAACAAAAAGGCCAACCCTGCCTGCAATGAACAAATAGGACCTCTTTTCTCTTTTACTGTCTTTGTGTTGGGACAGCGCTCTTCCTTTGCCTTTGGACTTGGACACAGATGGAACTTATACCATTAGCGCTTCTGGTTCTTAGGCGGTCGGGCTTGAAGTGAAACTATAGCATCAGCTTTCCTGATATTATTTCCATAATATCTATCTATCTATCTATCTATCTATCTATCTATGTATCTATCTATCTATCTCTATCTATCTATCTATCTATCTATCTATCTATCTATCTATCTATCTATCATCTATCTATCATCTGTCATCTACCTTCCTATAATCATCCTATTGGCTCTGTTGCTCTGGGGAACCCAGACGAATACACCGAGCCTTCATTTGGACTTGAGGCTCCATGTAATTGAATTGACAATGCTCACCTTGTGTCATGAAGGGAAGGTGCAGGGCTTCTCCTCCTTGTCACTCAGGTTCTCAGGTCGGCGGACACCTCCCCTAGTCTCTGCCCAGCACCAGGCCCTGCTGTCTCTATCTGCCCACTCAGGGCCCTTTCTAAGCAGCTGTCGCAAAGTCTAAGCATCACTTCAGCTTACAAGCTGACTGTAAGCTTCGAGGGACCGTGAGCGACCTGTTCTTTGCTGTCTGCCTGTGCCCCCATACAGGGAGTTATCTCCTATAAACACTTGTTGAATGAATAAACGTCCTCTAAACCATTTCACAATGGGACTGACTAGAAATAGTGTAACGGCTAAAATTTCCTACAAAGTGTTAATGTTGGAGAGAAGACTCTCATGCTTGGTAAATACCCTTGTCCCTCAGCAACCCCTTCTTCACCCTCCTCTCCCCTCCCCCATTGCCCTTAAATGTGAAATGGTGTACATGGCACATCCACTTATAGCAAAAGATGTGACACGGGGAAGCAATGCAAATTGAGTCTTGTTTCCACAGTGAAACAGTGCTACACAGTAAGGGGCATTCCTTATTCATAACTGTTCCTAGAAACACAACCTTTAAACCTTGAAATATGTGTTGGCTTAGCATCGGAACTGCAGTTGACACCTGCTTCTTCCAGCTAATGGCTTCGCAACCTCGGGCAAGTCCCTCAGCTTCATAGGTCTCAGTTTCCTCATCTGCTAAATAGGGAAAAACGGCCGCCTCACAGGGCTGCTGTGAGGATGAAACCCAGTAACATATGTACAGTACCTTGTGCGTTACCTGGCACACAATAAGTGCTCAATAAATTTTAATTCCCTCTCTTCTTCCTCCTTCCTCCACTTCAAACAAGTATTATGATAGATGTGTTTCCAGTGCAGTGTAAAACTTTTCAAAGTGCATATAAATCAATTAAGTAGGGCCCTGCAGTCATCGATCACATAACATTTATTTAAGAAATCCTGGGAAGAGGGGGGAGGAGAGTAGGGGCTTGTGGGACCTTCTGGAGAGATCCCAGGAGCGGGATGTCCAGATGGGGGGCCATGACAGGGCCTGCGCACCCCCTGCTTTAAATTCTGTATGGAAACAGGTTCGGGGTTGGGCTGCGACTATGAGTGGGAGTCTGTAAGTGGGAAGTGTGACCCTGCTTTCTCAGAAGAAAAGGCAACATGATGGCAGGAGCCACTGACCTGTCTGGTGGCCATCTGACCTGCCTTCTAAGTGCAGGTTTGTGAATCAGAAATCTCCTCAATGAGCATAGAAGCCAGATGTCCCAAACCTTAATTTCTCACCACTTGCCTGCCGGGAAGAGGGAGGCACCTTTGTGGGCACCCTTCTCCCTCTGGTTGCTTTAGAGCAGGACCTGGAAGGCAGTGTCTTCCAGGCCTTATTCACATAACTTTGGGGAATGCCATTGCTAGGGGGTGGGGGTGGGGTGTGCCACAGATGGAGTAAAGAGGCGGGGTCTGTAAGGAGTGCTCCTTCAGTGGCCAGAAAATGGCCTCGAATGTGATTCAGATTCTAGGCAACCGTTAAAAAACCCGAGAGCATCTTTTCCCTGGGGAGGGCCCTCCTTGCTGCTCTGTGCCCTGATTGGCCTGTGTTTTATTTATTTTATGTAAAAAATATATATTTTTATTGATTTCAGAGAGAAAGGGAGAGGGAGAGAGAGATAGAAACACCAAGGATGAGAGAGAATCATTGATCAGCTGCCTCCTGCACTCCCCCCTCCCCCATTTCCAGGGGATCAAACCCACAACCCGGGCATGTGCCCTTGACCAGAATCGAACCTGGGACCCTTCAGTCCACAGGCCGGCACTCTATCCAGTGAATCAAACCGGCTAGGGCTGGCCCATGCTTTAGAGTGTGCCTTAGAGAAAGCATTCCTCGGAATGGGCCACCCCAGAGTGGGAGGTTGTCTCCTCTGCCATCCTTCAAGATCAGGCTCAAGGACTTTCCCTGCAGGAAGCATCCTGCCTGCTCCCTGCTGTGCTCCCCCAGGGATAAGGCAGGACTCTCTGTCTGTGGGTTGTGAATGTTTCCAGACAATTCTCCAGGGGTTTCTTACATTTCTGCTCGTCTGGCAAGCAGCAGCCCTGACGGCCTTTGTTGTAGACTCTGTCTTCTGGGATATTGTTTAGCAAATAGCCTTGGAAGACACAGCGTCCCCCTCTGGGGGGAAGAGCAGAGAGCAGGTGTTTAGACTGTGCAGTTCAGCCAGGATCACGTCTCCCTGCAGGACGAGAGTCAGGCACACTCACCTCCCTCTGCAAAGGATGGAGTTTCCTAAGCTTGGAGTCCCTCAGCTATGAGGTCAAGCCACCATGTGAGCAGCATTTGCCTGGGCTCCTCCAACTGCTCCCGTGGGACTTGGGTGGCAAGGGGACCTAGTGCCAATGCCATACTCATGCTGCCTGCTGCACTGTGAGAAACAAGAGCTTGGTTTCTGATCCAGGAGTCTCGTGTCTTCTACCTGCATCTCTAAACCTGTGAGCTTGCAAGTAGGGATACATCTGGGACCCTCCAGATGTTGATGGTAAACTCCTCGCAAAAGACTAGTGACTGTCCAGGGCCAGGGCAGGGCTGTGTCAGTAGGAGGTCAGGTCATGCTCAATGACAACCTGGGCAGCAGCTTTCAGTGAGTGCTGTCTGTCTGTCTCTGTCCTCAACCACTGAATCACGCCGGGGGTGCCTGCACACAGTACTTTACACCAATGATCTCCTATATCTTTAACACCAGCCTACACAGTGGGCACCGCTGGCCTCAGAGCACACTGAGGCTTCATGAGGACTCATAGGGGAGTGAGCTGCCTCGTGTGAGTGTCAGGGGAGGGGGCAGAGAGGCCTGGTTCCGGGAGCTGCGGGCTGGATGCTGACTCCTTGCATGGTCTCAAAGTCGGAGCAGGAGGAGGTGATCAGGCTGGTTTCCCGGGGGACAGAGGCACACTGAATTCTTCCACATGGCTCTTGCAGAGCTTCTGAAAGGCGAAGGAAGGCAATTGCTTTTAAATTTAGCCACTTCATCCCCAAGTCCCCGCAGTGCGTTTTGGATGTAGAAAGTGGGACAGAGGAGCATTGATTTCCGCGAATGTGAGAGAAGACCAGCGCAGGCAAGCTTTCTCAGCCCCTTGACTGCAAAGAACACAGAGCAGCACACAGTAGGTGCTTAGTTCTGCAGGGACTTGATTTGATTCACTCCTCAGGGTGCATATGCTCCCCAGGCATCCGTTCCTGAGGACGGCAGCAGCTCTCCATGGCCTCAATCCTCAGAATATCCCTTTAAACGGGTGTTTGTGATCTGGCCTCCGCAGAGGCAGGGAGCAGATTCTGCCTTCAGAAGGGACCTGTGTGATTTACGCAGGGGCTTCGACCGGAGACCTGGGAGCCCTGGACACGGACGGGCCAGGAATTTGAGGCTAACGACCCGCTGCTGTTCTGAGCATCCCCCCTCAACTCTGCGTATCTTCTAACGGGTGTGTTTTGAGCAAAACACATGCAAGAAGGGCTCCATGGCTGGCCGTGGGGAAAGCCCTTCCTCATTCCTCTCTTCTTGGGGAGTGAGCTTGTCTGAAGGACAGGAGGCCCAGGCTGGCTTGGCTCAGAGGCCAGATCGCCTTCGCTCTGCGTTTGTCGGCAGCCACACAGCACGGCCTGATTGGAACTGACTTCCCCCAAGGCGCTCAGCTGGCCTATTAGGTTGACAGTTGGCGAATTCAGAGAGGCCTAGTTAGCACTGCTCCCAGCAGGCCTCTCACCCAGGAGGAGGCAGAGGACTCCCCTGGGTGAGCCTGGATCCAGGGAGGAAGCCCGCCTGGCCTCAGCTGGCCAGCTCTGAGAGGGCTCTCTGACAGAGGTCCTTCCTGTGTATCATGGGGCAGCTGAGCAAACCTCAGCCTCAGCCCTGCCTGCCCCGGGCTGGACTGGTGAGTGTGTGGCCTTGGGCATCAGAGCCAGGTCCCAGGTCCTCAGGCTCACTCTGCTCAAGCTGTCCATGGTCCTTCACAAATGACCACTATGTGTGCTCTCACCAGACCCCAGGGCAAGGTGGAGGCAGGGTCAGAGGGCCTGCATCTGTTTCTGGTCCTGCTGCAACCAGCTGTTTGGTCTTGAACGAGTCTTTCTGGGCCTCAGTGTCCCTATCTGTAAAACGAGAGGATTGGGCAGTAAGACTTTGAAGAGTCTTTCTCTCTTTGAGAGTCTAGTTCCTTCTCATCTCTCAGTCCCTCCTGCCCCTCCTCCCACACTCAGCATGGGGTTGAGGACACAGCTGGTGCTTACGGAATGCTCACTGGCCAGCACCATGCACACTGCCCAGCCTCTGAGCGCAGATGACCCCTCAGCCTCCTCTTCTGCCTCCCAGATTTCCAGGACTGTACATATGACACACCTCCCACCTGCTAGAGAACCAGCCTTCAGTTTATGGAGCCCTCAGCCACGCACTCTCCCTTTAAAAAAATAAATATCTATATCTATATCTATATCTATATCTATATCTATATCTATATCTATCTATATATATATAGATATATATGTTTTTATTGATTTCAGAGAGGAAGGGCGAGGGAGAGAGAGACAGAAACATCAGTGATGGGAGAGAATCATTGATCAGCTGCCTCCTGCATGCCCCACACTGGAGATTGAGCCCACAACCTGGGTATGTGCCCTGACTGGGAATTGAACCGTGACCTCCTGGTTCATAGGTCCAGGTTCAACCACTGAGCCATACTGGTTGGGAAGGCACTCACTCTCTTAAAGGATGCCTGCTGTGTACGTGGCTCTGGGCTGGCTGGGGTAAGGATGCTGAGATGAAAGAGGCCCCATGCCCTTGACTTGCACCCCGGGGCGGCCTGGGAGAGAGGCCCAGCCCTTGGTTACATGGGCACTCTTGTCATGGAGCCTTTGGCAGCATCACACTCAGCTCAGGGCACGTTTATACCCTGGGCTTCCGGCTGACGGTGCTCCATGAAGAGCACACAGTCAAGGTCTTGGCTAGGGTGCAGCCAGGAACAGGTACTCCCATGATCTCTTGTTGCTCCAAGTGGCACCAGCATCACCTGGTGCTATTAGAAATGCAGGAGCATGCCGCCATCCCAGGGCCCTGAGCCCGATCTGTATTTTAACAAGAGCCAGTGACTGGGATCTGCAGGGAGGCTGGGTGAGCCCTGGCAGACACCACCCTCCCCAGCGTGAGGCTCAGGGCTCCCACAGTCCCTCCAGAGCTGTAGCCATCCCGGGCCTTTTAGGTGGGACACTTCTGGCGGAGGCCTGCGAGAACGGCTCACGTGGAACCACCCCCTTTGAACCCTCTCTCTTGCTTATTTGTAGAAAGGCTTCTAAGATTTCAAGTTGAGTAATTAAAAAAATCCTTAGACTATGTTTAAATAAATGCAGTTCAAGCTTTTCCTTGTAAACACACACATGCACATGCATGTGCACACACACACAACTTGACAAGGGGGTCGGGTGGGGGGGGTGGGGAGAGAGAGAGAAAGAGAAAGAGAAACAAGTAGGAAAGCCTTTAAAATAGAGATTGCACCCTGACCGGTTTGGCTCAGTGGGTAGAACGTCAGCCTGCGGACTGAAGGGTCCCAGGTTCGATTCCGGTCAAGGGCATGTACCTTGGTTGTGGCCCATCCCCAGTAGGGGGTGTGCAGGAGGCAGCTGATTGATGTTTCGCTCTCATCGATGTTTCTAACTCTCTATCCTTCTCCCTTTCTTCCTGCAAAAAATCAATAAAATATATTTTTTAAAAAAAGAGCTTGCTTGGCCCTGGCTGGTGGCTGAGTTGATTGGAACATCGTCCTGTACACCAAAACTCGGGTTCAATTTCTGGTCAGAACACACACTGAGGTTATGGATTTGGTCCACCATTGGGGTGTGTATGAGAGACAAGCAATTGAAGTTTTTTTCTCACGTCGATGTTTTTCTCTCTTTCTCTTCCTTTCTTAAAAAAAAATCAATAAACATAATCTTGGGTGAGGTTTAAACAAACAAAAAAAAAAGGCATTGCCTGTTTCATGGGTTCTTAACCAGGGTCTGTGGCATGGGCTTTTGGGGAGTCTCTGGGCCCCTGTATTCATATGGGAAATCCATGTTTATGTGCATTTTCCTGGTGAGAGTGAGGATCCGTGCTTTTGCAGATTCTCGAAGTAGCCCATGACTTAAACATCAAAGAGCACCTCCTGGGCCCAGCCCTGGCGGCTCCTCAGGGTTGTTAACACCTTGCCCGTGGAGGCCAGGCAGGGTTCCTTGGGCAAACAACTCCGCTGTCTTTCTGGCACGGCTTTCTCCCCTCTCCCTGCTCCTCTCAACGTGTCTTTGTTCTTCCTATTATCTCTATCAAGGGCTGTTTTCGGGGCTGATTGGAAGTGGATGTGGGTCTGTGCACAGTGACGGGAGAGCGTGTTCGCCGGGAAAAGCATGGGCTCTAGCAGAGAGCAAAGGCAATTAGGCCTCAGAATTGGCCCTGATTCCTCCCTCTCCTTCTCTTTAACAAGCAAACCAGTGCAGCCATTTCTAGAAAATAGCCAAGAGCAGATTTAGGCCTGCAATTTCCTCTCCTCTGGCAGATGGATGTTCTGGGCCAGGCGCCATGTCACCGTGCTCTGGACTGGCCCAGCATCCTGGTCTCAGGGTGTGATTCTCTGCTCATCCTCCTAGGGCTGTGCTGTGCCATGGCTGGGGTGTCTGGCCCACCATTCTCAACCCTGTTTGCCCCCAGTCCCCTGTGCCTTTAACCCATGTGGCTGCGACATTGATACTGAAGACAGAAGCACATCCAAGGACCCCTGCTGGGTCTTGCTCCCTAGCTTCAGACCCTGTGATGACCTGACCTCTTGTTTCTGAATGAAGATGGCTGATTTCCTGTTCTAAAGGCAAAAACTGAGTTTTTAATGTTTGCACCAAGACTGTTCCTAGAATACAGCACTCATTCCATATCCCCCCACAGCCCCATTCCCTCTTCAAATCTTCCTGGCCACTCCTAATAATCTGCCTCCTTAACCCAACCCAGCACCTTACTAGGCCTTGCCCATTGCAGGGGGAGATTTGGCCAACACCATGGTTTTGCTTCAGCCAATTGACTTACTACCCCTGACACACCCGTGATCCCCAGCTCTGCATCTTGGCCAACACATTTACCACCTTCCTGACCTTTCTACTTAATCAGATTCTAGCCTTTCCAAATCTACTTCCCTAACATTTCCCATGTGGAGATGTATTTGTTCAGTCTCCTTTCAGGACTGGGTTCTTCTTAAATTGCCAGGGGAACCTCTGAACCTCTCTCTGGGCAGGAGCCTCCTGTACTCAACACAGCCTATTCTGTCCTTGGGAAGCGGGGCATTTAGCAATACATTCTGTATGTTGAGCTGAGGTCTCTGCGTCTTCTCTCCACAGGCACATGCCCTCTGAGATTGCACGGTGGGTAGAAGCGCAGGCCTTATAATCATAGAGTGGAGCTTAAATTTCAGCCGTCTCATTTACAGGCTGTGTGACCTCAGGAAAATTACTTAACCTCTCTAAGCATGAGTCTTCTCCCTGCGAAAGAGGGCTAATAATAATACTGATTTCAGTAGGTTGTTGTGAAGATTCAAGATCTTTGAGGCCTAGAATGGGCATGTATTCTGGGAATAGCAGCTCTTGTTATAATTTTAATTTCTGCCTCCCTTGAACATCTCATTTGGCCTTAAATTGTTCCTCTTTTGGTCTCATTTTTCAGTTGTGTGTCTATTCCTCTCAACTACTCTGAACTCTTGGATAGTAGGGTAGTAGCTTTATCTCACCCTCAAACCCCCCTTTCCCGCTACTCTTAGGAGGTGCACTCCTCATCCATGCGTACTCCTCAGTGGTGATTGATTGATTCAAACCAATTAAACACATACTCCATGCAGATCTGAAATAAAGAAAACTTGGATGTGGTTTATATTCAAGGTAAATTAACTAATCCTGGTGGGTATGTAATGAACGGGACAGTGACTGTTCCCCAAACCACCTCCTCTTTCTGGGCCTTGAACAGGCACAAAGATAGGGCTCCATGTGGGGCAGGAGACATGGATATGCCCAGTGCTCTTCTGAAGAGCTGTGGCATCCATCCTTGAGCCAGCCTGGCTGTGGGTGATGGCACTGCAGCTTGAAGGTTGGGAGGACCCTGGGATGCAGCCAGCCCCTCTCCAGAATGGAGACAGGAGGCCTGGGAGACCATGGTGGTGATGCTGGGGCAGGTGGTGAGGAGCATTGCTCATGGCAGCATCACCAGGTCACATGATTCTTGCCAGAAGCATGTTCAGGGAGCGAGCGCCTGCCCCCCTCCACCTCCATGGCCTGGTCCATTCCAGTGGTGAGAAGGTGCCTGCTTCTGGCTCCAGGCTCATTGTGGAGCCTCTTAAAGATGCCTTTCTGGACTGCCAAGAGAGACACACAGAAACCCAAACTCCTGAGGGAGGCGGCCTGGAACACCACTCGCTCCTTGTCCGTTAGGGTTCCTCCAGGCCCTGGGCTGGCTGTAACGTTTGTGATGCCCGTGTGACCATGTGATTCGCTGACGCTGGGGTTTATTAGTATTTGAGCCTCTGGGAGTGAGCTCCCTGAGGGAGAGGAGGGTGTGGCATTACTTCTGTAGTTAGGCAGATGGCAGGGAGGAAGAACACGTGGAGATTTAAGGACTCACAGCTATCTCGAAAAGAACAGATCTTTCCCAGTTTCAGTGCCACCTGGGTCTCTTGCAGAGAGCGGGTTTGTATTCTACCAAACATTTAATTTTATTATTTATTTAATGAGAAGGGAATAGGATGAGGGGGACATGGAAGGTCAGGGAGCGGGATGTGGGCAGTGCAGGAGCTCATGGGGCACAGAGAAGTGGGGAAAACAGGGAAGAAACAGCCTCTGGAGTCCAGATGCAGAGCTTCTCACAGGGAGGAGCGGGCAGCAGTGATGGCAAGGCATGGTGGGGGACTTGAGGGTTCTTTTTCCTCATCCACAGCTGCGTGGAGACCATGTCAAGGAGATTTCAGGGAGCAGGGTAGGCTGCAGGAGGAAGGGCTGGGAGAGCAATGGACTGTGGCCTGAGGGGCCAGTGAGAAATGGGTGTTCACTACTGTGTTAAGCCACTGGGATCTGAGGTTGATGTTAGTGTGTCTTGCTTAATGCAATGCCTAAGTCGGCTTCCGACTTCAAGTGTGGTAGTCCTGCCCGTGGACATGACTCATTCTTTCAGAAAAGAGTTTTTGAGCACCATTTGCATGTTAAGCAGGTAGTGGGGGTGGCCTGATGCCCTCAGCAGACAGATAAGGAGAACTTCAGGTTAAAGTGAAAAGGTCACAAAGACAGGAGGGAAGTCCCAGCAAGTTGGGCAAACATGCACTGGACCTAGGCGCCAGGGAGAGGACACTGACCTTGCTTGGCTCAGCTCCAGATCTGTACCTGTCAGCTCTAGGTGGTCAGGGATGGGCAGTGTGGTCAGTCTGGCCACCACACATCAGATTTTACATGGTGTCCTTGGAATTTGTCGCATCTCGCGCCCAGCAGGTCACCCTGGCACCTGGTCCCCCAATTACCCTGAGAAACCCCTCAAGAGAAATAAGTGCCTGTTTTCCCTATGTTTTGAATGATAAATATCTTCCTTTTGCCTCCTGCCTCTTACATGGGCAAAGAAAAATGTGCATTAAGGAATGAAATGACATTATCCCCTCAGTGTGCTTGGTGGGAAGCGGAGAGGACAGACAAGAGGAGTGCTTACAGCAGTCGACCAGATGCCCGGCTCAGAGGTAGCACTGGCAGTGGGCCTGGGAGGCACCCGGCAATCTCCCCCAAGCCATCCGCTGGCTTCTGGCTTCTCCCAGGGCCACCCTGGCGGTTGCAGCACATGCATCTTTAATTTTTTCAATTAACAACAATATAGAACAAATGGAGTGGAGTTTTAATTATTCATAACTCATTTAAGAATAAAATCTTTGTAAACTAAAGAAAGAGAAGGGTCATATTACCTGTTCTGAGAGAGAGAGAGAGAGAAAGAGAGAGAGAGAGAGAGAGAGAGAGAGAGAGAGAGAGAAAGAGAGAGAGAGAGAAGTGAAAAAAGAGGTAATTTACTTATTGAGATGATTTTTCTAAAGCTTTGCCTTTGATCCAGGCAGTTAGAGACAGAAGAGATAAGTGGGGCAGGAGCACCTCCTCCATTGGAGGTCACAGGCTGCCTTTTACCCACCTTGGCCTGCTCACTGATGTCCTGTGTGACCTACAGGCTATTGCTGTCCCTTCCTGTGTCCATTTATGTGAACTGTCCCTGCTAAAAGGCCAGAACTCATCAGAGCCACTGGTGCAGAGACATCTGTGATCCCACATACATAAATACTGAGAGAGCACCTTCATGCCTGGGGGCTGAAGGGACACTGACAGGACCCCTGGTCACCCAGAACTTATGGGAAAGACACCCAATACACACGTGCCTCTGTATATACATACACATCTATATGCATCCACACATTCACACACAGACCAGTCAGGAATTCCTAGGGTGAGATGGGAAGTGAGGACATGTTTTGTGTTTAAATTTTATAGTTTAAGGTCTGATTTCAGAGAAGGGTGGACAGACAGGAATCAGGAAAGGCTGCCCCTGAAGTCAGTGTTGAATGATGGGGGTTTAGGGGGGTTAAGTAAAGGCAGGAAGGAAAAGAGGGCATTCCAGGTGAGGGATGTGCAGAGGCAGGTGGGAAAGAGACTAGTCTCCAAGAGGGAAATACCGACCCAGAATAGGGGTTGTGGCTCTGTGTCAGGATCTGGCTTCTCATTTCTCCCTCAAACTTCCTGCCACTGCTCTGGTTCAGACCAGCAGCATCTCCTGTTTGGTCGTCCTGCCTCTATCAGCCTCCAAGCCTGTCTTGATGCATCTATTCAGAGAGAATATTTGCTTAACCTTTTAATGACTCCCCATAATCTCCAGAGTTGAGTGCAAGCACAGGGCAGATCCAGTGTTCTGTAAAGCTGCTCTGTCCCCTCCCGCCTCCTGCCTGTCACCAACCAGGCTGGCCTCTCCAGTTAAAACTCTTCTTATGGCACTGCTGATGCTGTTTCATCTGCTTGGAGAGCCCTCTTCCTCACCTCTGCCTTCCAGAAGATCTCATCCATTCTTTCTTAAAAATTTTTTTATTGATTTCAAAGAGGAAGGAAGAGGAAGAGAGAGAAACATCAACGATGAGAGAGAATCATCAATCGGCTGCATCTTGCATGCATCCCCCCACTGTCCCCCCCCCCCAAAATGGGGATCAAGCCCACAATCCAAGAATGTGCCTTGATGAGGAATCAAACTGTGACCTCCTGGTTCACAGGTCAACGCTCAGCCACTGAACCACACTGGCTGGACCTCTCATCCATGTTTAAAAGCTCATGTCACATGCCCTTTGCAAGGACCTTCTATTTCCTTCCTCCCTGTACTTAGAGTCCTATGTGAAACTGATACTTGTAAATGCTTGCTCAGTCGAACTAATTTGAGATTGGCTTAAGAGGTATAAGAGTGTAGGTAGAGGGAAGCATGAGATAAGATTAGATTAGGAAGGTGAGACAATTTATCAGGATTCTTGGTTGTACATGACAGAACCCCAAATCAATTGCTTAAGTAAAAGAGAGGATATAATGAATGAAATCACAAGAGTGGGCAGGTATTGAGCCAGCTCAGAACTTACTCCTCTGCACCCTCTTCACCCTTTCCTGCCTCTTCCTGTGTGAGAGCTTCCTTCCCTTGAGCTAGCTGTTTCCATGATGTGGAACCAAGGACATGGGTAGCTCCAGGCTTAGATCCTCATGGGCACAGAGAAGAGATAGATTTTCTCCACCAGATCTGCTTTGAGAAACCTCCCAGAGAAGACCTCTGTCTGGTCCAGCTTGAGGCACATGTCTATGCTTGAACCTGTTACATGGCTGGGAAGCTAGTACTGCCCAGCCTGGGTCATCAGATGCAGAAACCAAACCACCATAGACTTTCCCTGCTTGGTTTTAGAGGGATGGGCCTCTTTATAATTTGGGGAATAATGTGGGAAAAAGTAAAACGTGATTGAAGGTCTATCGCTTGTTCTTGGGCTTCCCCTGTTCCCTGGGAGACTGTTTACTCCAATAGGTACAGCATGGAGACTTGGGGACCATGGTCGTGGGCGATAGGCACTCTATGTGGGGGCAGGGGCCCCAGGTGAGACGCAGGCAGGATTTCTGTGTGTGGCTACCATTGCTGTTGGGCGCACTCATGCATGTGTGCACAGGCTCCTGGGGAGTGGCAGTGAGAGCTCTCAGGCAGAAAGCCACCGTGCTCAAGTGGCTTTCTCTCAGGAGGTCCCGTCCCTGGCTTGGCCTGGTTTGGGAACAATGGTCTGAAGCGATGTCAAGGCTTACCCACGCCACATGTTTGTCAACAACATTGCGTGGAGTAGTGCTCATGGTGGAGACCTCAGTGGAGATTGGTTCAGGAGAGTATAATGAGAACGATCTAGAAATGGTTACCAGACAAAGAATATGATCACGTTAATACAACAAATGATAATATATTTGGTTCGGTTACTAATTTCTAATTTCTCTTCATCTCTTTTCTGGTCCAGTTAAGATTCTCTTTTCCTCCTGGGCATCCTGTGCTGTTCTCTCCCAATCAATTCTGAGTTGGAGAGTTTGAACGTAGAGAAAATGTTCTGTTCCTCCTTCTGCATATGCTTGGAGGTCTGAACGTGACCAAATCTTTATTGTTGTGTTGCTGAGGAGCAACACAACCTCAAGACCCCTCCATGCATGGCTACAATTGCCTTCTGTGTCCCCAACAAGAGCTTCTCTGCCTGCTGGCTTGGAATTGCAACACATCACAGCCAAAGGCTCAGCATTTACTGGATGGATACCTCTGCTTGAATAAGCTATTGATTGAGATTCAAGCTTATAATATCGTCCTCCACTGGCCAACCTGGTCACTGTAGTAATTCTTCACCACTAAATATCTTCATAGCATGAAATGCTCTAATGTTTCCAGTTCAACCATTTCACTTCCAGTATCACCTGGATTGCATGCCTCCTGGGGTTACCCATGTGTCTATGGTCTTGGCGCCTCAGAAGCTCCATTATGTCCCTTAGATCATGGCCATGACTTTCAGTGAAATCTGGGAGATATGTGGAGGCTTCTGATTTTCTTGTACATCAGTTAGCTCCTTCATTTGCTAGGAATCCTGGAGGACACTTTTCTCCCTCTACACTGGTTCTACCCTTTGAACTCAGAATTATTCTAGGGAACTAGAGAAGCATGCATCCCGGACAGATGTTTCTGCATGATTCTGAAGGTCAGTGAGCCAGTGAGTGCACTTGGACTTGGGGCTGCATCTGAAGGTGTGTTGGGGCTCTGTGAGGTTTCCTCAGGCATTTCAAGTTCTGTGTATAGAGAAGGGAAGCCTTTGCTCACAGCTAGGATCACAGCCTTACCACTATTCCCTGTGACCCAGGCCTGTGCCCTGGGGCATGACAGGAAGTATACCTGGGGTAGCAAAAACCTGGAACTACACAACCTGAAGCACCAAGTCCGTCTGGCACAGAGCAGAGTAAGGGAGGTGAGGTTGGAACGTAGTCATGCTTGAAGATCTTGCTTTCTCTCTCATTATGATCTCAGTCCCTTTCTCCTTCTGGTTTCCAAGATGCTCCTTGGAGAGATGCTCCTGACTATGCAACATTATTTATTATATTGATCACCCACAACATCCCCCAAAGGCTCGATGTAGAGGGAAGTGACTGGTCCTGATGGCCCAATTAGGTTTATTATCTTCTGGCTCCTGATGTAATGTTTCTGCTGCAGACTTTGCAGCAACAAAGCCTGGTGAGGGGAAGGAGCCAGGTGGAAACCTGGAGACCAGGGCTGTGACTCTAGCTTTGCCACCAGCTCACCGTGTGACCAGAACTTTCCCCTCTATTTTGATCTTGGTTTCCTCATTCTAAAAATAATAAAGAACATATACTGAATCATAAGGCGGTGGAATAATGGCATTATGCTAATTATCTCATTGAAATCCTTCCAAGGACCTGTGAAGGAGGTACTTTTATTATACTAAGGTGAGGAAACTGAGGCTCGGAGAGATTAAGCCACTAAGGTGAGGAAACTCAGAGAGATTAAACAAATTAGCTTGGTTCTTCCTCCTGGGAAAACATAGGCTGGTTTGAAGCCAGAATGGAGGAGTTTAGAGCCATTCCCTGAGGCCTCCACTCTCCTGCCTCTTCAGCCACCTTTGGGGAGCCTGGTTGACCAGGCAAGAGGGAAAGTGCTTGCTGCCAATCTTGATGCTGTCCCAGTAGTTTCTGCTCTCTGCATCTGCATGAACATTTGAAGGTCCATCCCATTCTGCCTGTAATTAAAAGACTCCAGATTAGAGACATTGCTAGAGCTGAAAATTGGAGGTTGACCCTGAGATGGGTGTTTATGGAAGATCACTCTGGGGGCAGTGGGGAAGAAGGTTGGCATAGAGAGTTTGGGAGTCTGAGAGAAGGCTGGTGTGGAGAACATAGAAGTGGAAAGAAGGTTAGCATAGAGAGCATGGGAGTGTGAGAGAAGGTTGGTGTAGAGAATGTGGAAGTGGGGAAGTAGGTTGGGTAGAGAGCATGGGAGTGGGGAAGTAGGTTGGGTAGAGAGCATGGGAGTGAGGAAGTAGGTTGGGTAGAGATCATGGGAGTGGGGAAGAAAGTTGGGTAGAGATCATGGGAGTGTGGGAAGAAGGTTGGGTAGAGATCATGGGAGTGGGGAAGAAGGTTGGGTAGAGAGCATGAGAGTGGGGAAGAAAGTTGGGTAGAGAGCATGGGAATGGGAAAGAAGGTTGGTGTGGAGAGTGTGGGAGTGGGGAAGCAGGTTGGGTAGAGAACGTGGAAGTGGGGAAGAAGGCGGGAGGTTTATTTGAGATTCATCTTGCAGGTAGAACCTCAGAGTTTTTAGCCAGAGCCTCATTACCTATCCTGTGGTCAGCTCTATTTCAAATCTTGCTCACTGAGGATTTTGCTTTGCTTTGAATTTGGGGAGCCTACCATTTTCCATTGTGGCCTTCTCTTTCCCCCTTTCTCACCCCATATGTTAGCTTAAACACCAGAAGTCCAATCTAGGTGAATGAGGCCTGAGCAAAGTTTGTGTCGGGATTTTTGGCAAGCTGTTGGCCCTTTCACTC
>PVJC01005226.1:28114-60031 GCA_004026665.1 Murina feae
GGGGGGGGGGAGGATCAAGGCTGCCAGGTGCACACTAATGATTGTTTTCGCTGAAGAAATTTTGGACTCTGCGCTGTACAATTTCCATCATTTTCGCAAAATGAATGATAATTTGGGTCTGTCTTGTCTGCTGGTTTTGCATTGCTAATATTGGTGGGAGGAGGATTCTGCTCAAGTTCTCTTAAAATATGAGAATTTCAATCCAAAATATGTGAATTTTTAATTGCAATCCTGGCAGTCCTGGATGGGTTTAGTGAGCAGCATCTGCTGCTTTCTCCATGCTCCTTCTGCAGTCTCTGCCTCGAATCCCTTTCCTTTCAAGCCTTTCCCTGGGCTGGGCTGCCCTCTGATTTCGCCCCCCCTCCCCTGGGCTGTGCAGAGCCTCCGAGCAGCCTCCCTGCCCTGTCAGCTGCCCCAGGGCTGGCTCAGCAGCGAGCATTACCACTGTTCCCTTTACAAATGCTATTTTCCTGGGGTCCTTCACCAAGTTACATGTTTTTGTTTCAGCTTGGAAGCTGGCATCCTGGGCTCGGTCTCGGCCCTGCACAGCCTTGTAGTTCCATGTGAAATCCCATTACTGCCAGTATGGTCATGTTCCTGGTACAGAAGCTCAGCAGTTGACACATGCAGATGCTGTTCATTCGTCATGTTTGTGTGGCAGGAGCAGCAGCTGTTTAAGAAACCCCTCTTCTCCTCTGACTCTGCCCATCCCCACGGGGGATCACACCTTGAATGCACTGGTGTTGTCAGGAAGCCTGAAAAATACATGGTTCCCGAGCCCCTCAGCTCTACACGGCAACGTGGTCTGACATTTAAAATTAATCTAAGTGGCAAAGTTATTAACATTTGAATGTTAGCGCTGGGATATCCACAGTGACCTCTCCTCCTACGCTTGTGTTTATTTGATAAGGATTCCCAGGCCATGTCAGAGCTGAGAGCAACACAGTCATACTTGCTTCCCACCCCCCCTAATTCTTTCAAGTATATGTCTCCCTTTCCTCCCATTGGCCTCTCCTTGGCCATTCCCACCTCCCACATACTTGCCTTTTATTGGTTCTAGTACAGGGCCTCTCCCTGGGAGATCTCCAAGCACCCAGTGGGAGTGCTCTGATTTCTCCGGGCGATGGTGGAGGAGCCAGGAGCCAGCTATAGAAAAGGTCAAAATTGGCTTTTTCTACCCAAAGAGACAATGAAGACCCAGAGAGAAGCCATCAGGGTTGTTACTAGCTGCTGGGGGACCACTGCTCAGGGCTGTAGGGAACACACAGATTCCTGTGGTCATGCTTTTGCCATGGGCCTGGGTTCATAGCCTCACATTGCTATGTGTCCAGGGGTGTGTGCTATTGTACATCTTACTGTTGACCATCAGGTGGCCAACTTCCATCAACAGAGAAGAGAGGAAAGGCTGGCCATGTGATGATGCCTGTCCACAGCTGGGGTTAATATGCGCACACGTTGGCTTCTGGATGACTTAGAATGGATGGAGTATGAGACAATTTAGGAAGCGTGGTCTCTACCTTCTCTCGTGGGCAAGGCGGCAAAGGCATTCTAGAAGGTGGAGCAGCAGGAATAAAAGAACGGTGAGAAGAAAGTAGGGGGAATGGGGATTTACTAGAGCAGAGTATCTCTGGGAGAGCAATTATAGGGTGATGGTGGAGAGTTTCGGGAGAACCTCAGTGCTGTGTGAGGGGGTGCGGTCCTCTGAGGCGTTCTGAGTCAGTGGAGTCCGTGGTCACTACTGCCCGTTCTGAGGATGAATGTGACGTGAGGTTGGAGGACGGATGCAAGGTGACCCTGGAACCAGCCATGTCCAGGTGAGATTTGGGCCTTGAGCTCTCTTCTTCCTTAGGCTCTGAGCTCCCCCCCTCCCCTCTGCTGCTTTCCTCCTACCTCTATCCCTCTGACCCCTTGTCCTTCACCTACTCAGCTTGCCCCATACAAGTTCATGTTCTCCAGGGTCCTGTCCGCTGGCCAGTAGTGTTCCCACTGCGTACATTCTTCCCGGTACCCCCACCCACGCTCACAGCCACCATGACTATCTGGGTGCTGTTGACATGCAACACTCCATCTCCTGCCCAGGCTTCACTCTGAACACCGGTTCTCTACCACCTCCTTCCTCCATCCGCCCCCCCATCCCTCCTCCTGCATCCTTGCTGTCAGGGTGCAGTGTCCAGACCTCCAGATGAACTGCCCTGGAGGGCTCAGTACTTAGTTGTATGGCAAACTTACTCCGGTTTCAGAAGATTCCTTATCTTCGTCCTCCTATATTTATCCTGCATGCTTGTTAAATCTCTTGCATTTCTATCACCACCCTCTGTTGATGCTCTTCCTCTCTCCCTTAGAGGCTGTACTTCCCTTTGTCTCTGCCTGCAGAACCACTGCCCGTCTCATTTCTCCAGGTGGCTGTTGGTTAAGGTTCTGGGACAGCGTGGCCTTCGGGGGACCAGGCCACACTTGTAATCTAAGGGGTGGACTTCTTCCTAAGTGGAGACCAGGACTCCTGCCCAGCACGATTCTATGAGGCAAGACCCTCAAAGTGAGTGGGACCCCTGGGTGGCTCACATGAGGGTTGCTATAGCCTTGGGGCTGAATGGATCAAGAAGGTTGAGAGGGTGAGAAGCAAGATGGTCCTCGCCAGGAGAGGGCAGGCCAGGAGCCGGGCTGGGCAGTGAGGAACAGAGGGGGCCTGTGCATTAGGTACGCAGGAGGGCCCAGGCCTCTCACACCAGCTCCTTCCCAAGATGGTTCCTTGGAGCAGACCGTGCAAAGTGCTAGGTATTTTTGACTAGGAAGGCGATTTCCTTACAGCAGAAGTGATGTGGCTCCTTGAAGTCCAGGGGCTGGGTCTTCACTGTCTTCTCTGAGCTCAGCGCCCATGCAGGGGCTGCCCTCAGCGCAGGCTCAGTAAATGCCTTTTATTTTCTTCCATCTTTTCTCCCTCTCTCCTTCCATCTACATAAGCACATAGTTATTGTGGAGCAAATATCACCCACCAGTTTGAAAATGAGGGTGCGGGGAGAAATGGGAATCTATGCAACTTTGCAGGGTGGCTGTGAGTTGGTGTGTGTGTTTGTGCAAGTGTGTTGGTGCGTGTGGTGTGCATATGTGTGTGTTTGTGCATGTGTTGGTATGTGAAAGGGGACAGGAGAGAGGTGCCTTGGGGAGGGTTTAGTGGCCAGATGGAGAGGGCAGAGCCTGGTCGGACAATGGCAGTCTTCCCCTTCCCATTTGTCTCCATCCTTCAGACTTGGTCCAGCCCTTGGCCAGGTGCCGCTCGGGCCTGGGGTCTGCACACAGCTGCGGGGCTGCGGCTGTGAGAGGGTTCATTTGGGCAGGAGCAGGCACTGCCTCGCCCCACTTCTGCCAGGTCTTCCTTTGTTTACAAACACGTTGTGCTTCTGCTCAGTGACAGCCTCTAGGCAGGTGACCATTCTTTCAGGGCCTGCCCTGTCTTAGTGCCCTCTATAGGGACACCATGTGCGACCTCACCTGCTTCCAGGCAGAGGCTGGCCGCAGGTCTGGGGGGGAGGGGGAGGGAGGGAAAGGTGACTCCTAGACCCTCCCCCGCCCCCAGGATTGAGCTCTGTCAGGGCCAACCTCCCCCCCTTACAAAGGCATTCTAATATGAAGAAACAGTCTTACCCATCTTCATCTGCTCTGGAAAATGTTCACTAAGATAGCTTTAAGGCTTTACGACTTAAGGCTTTAAGGTTTTCCTTATAGTGCTGTGACTGAAGAAGAAAGGATCCCATTAAGTGTGACGATAACATTACTCAAGTTATTATATAAAATATATAACATGCCAGATGCATATTTACTTCTGTCCCGACATGGAAACTCACAGAAAGGCAGAGCCTTCCAGTCTTCGCTTCTGCAGCCATCAAGGTCCCAGTAGGGTCCTGAGGAATGTGACTGGGATAAAGCCTGGGTTTTCGTTGTAGGTCTCTTCACCCATCTAGTGACTCGTTTGACTTTAAAAAAAATCTGCACCCAAGGATATGTGTTTGTTTTTAAATTGAGAGAGAGAGAGAAAGAGATCAATCAGTTGCCTCCCATAGGCACCCCAACCAGGGATGAAACCCACACCTAAGCATGTACCCTGACTGGGTATGGACACTCCATCTTTTAGTGTATGGGAGGCTGTTCCAACCAACTGAGCCACCTACCAGGGCTGTGACTGGTTTAATTTTGAAGTTTCCTTTCAAAATGTGAGCTAGTTTTGCACAGTGCTTGCTTATTCATTTATTTATTTATTTGGTTATGGAGCCCCGGAGATAAGAGGGCGCCTGACATGGAGATGTGTTAATTAGTTATTTAATATGGCTACAGTTATTTCCCAAGGAAAAAAAAATCCACAAACACAACAAGTAATTGCTATTAATCTTAATTATAGTAATAACCTTCCTCTGAACAATAACTGCCTGGCCAGTCTGTCACGTGTTTATTTCATTACTGACAAGAGAGATCTTTAAAATCTCATGATAAATTAATGCTTTCGCCATTAGCTTCAGCATGTTGGCCATGGGGAAGAAAAAAATGATTGCTTAGTTTATAAAACCTTTGTAAAAACTTTCTCTCTGGTTCTAATATTCTAGGTTTCTCATCCTAATATAACTCTGACTTTTTATTTCCTTTTCCCCAAACCTCTTCCCAATTTTGGCTCTTTCTCTGTTTAGATGCCTTTTGTGTCCTAATTGCCCAGAGTAAATGTAGGCGTCTGTTTTGTAATGATGTTTACAAGAATCCTCAGAGGACTTAGTCATTGATCTCAATGCTGCAAATGTCTGTGTTGCTGACGGGTTATTATTATTATTTCTGCCTCAGGCCACAGTAGATCATTTTAGCGATGTCTGAAGTTATGATGTGTTTATCCAGCATCTCCAGCTTTCTCATGAGCGAACAGAGAGGCTGGGACATCTGCTCTGAGATACCCCGTGATTTAGGTATAGAAACAGGACCTGAATGTACACATGTATGGGCTGCCAAATGCTGTCGCCCAAAATATCACCGCCCGCCAGACCTGTGGATAAGCGGAGTGAGTTGGTCGCTCACTGTGATGCAAGTACCAGCTGGACAGAGTCTGGCCCCTGCTCCTGGGGGAGGAGCAGAGCTGGAATATTTACTACATCTTCCAAGTCTGATTTCACACAGATCTTCCCAGGAGGAAGCTAGGTAAGAATCATGACATCCTAGCTTGGGAGTTTGAGGAGAAGGCACACAGGGTCTTGGGGTATGAACACATAGGGTGCTTTCTATTAAAGAGTCAGTGAGTCTTTGAGAAAGTTCCCTTCCTGAGCAAAAGTCTCCTTTCTGGAGAAGGAAAGTCATGGTAATGTGGACAGTGTGTGGTGTGGCTTGATTCTTAGTATGTATGTGATCAGTTATTTATGCATTGGGTTACTTTATTTATTTATTTATAATATTTTTATTGATTTCAGAGAGGAAGGGAGAGGGAGAGAGAGATAGAAACCTCAATGATGAGAGAGAATCATTGATTGGCCACTTCCTGCATGCCCCACACTGGGGATTAAGCCCAAAACCCTGGCATATGTCCAGACTGGGAATCAAACTAGTGACCTCCTGGTTCATAGGTCAATGCTCAACCACTGAGCCACACAAGCTGGGCTTCTAAAGGGTTTGCATGAGCCCTGACGGCTTGGCTCAGTGAATAGAGCGTCAGCCTGTGGACTGGGGGGTCCCAGGTTTGATCCCAGTCAAGGGCATGTACCTTGGTTGTGAGCATATCCCCAGTAGGGGATGTGCAACAGGCAGCTGATTGATGTTTCTAACTCTCCATCCCTCTCCCTTCCTCTCTGTAAAAAATCAATAAAATACATATTTAAAGGGTTTGCATGAGAAAGTCAAGGCAGGACATGAGCTGTTCCTAAGAGGTGCCATATAATTCTGCGTTAGAGCTTAGACTTGAGAGTAAGATTCCTTGGGTTCAAGTGTTGGCCCTGACTTGTGCTGGCCATGACCTTGGGAAAGTTATTAGGTCCTCTGTGTCTCGTTTTCCTCAGTGCAGAATCATTTTCCTACCATATGGGGTTTTAATGTTTTAAAGCTTTAACTGAAATGCTCACGGAAAAGTACACAAAGATAAGTATATAGCAGATTGAATTTTTAGGGTGAGCCCATCATAAAACCAGCACCCAGAATGTCACTAGCACCTCAGAAGCCTCCCTCATGCCTCCAGGGACCAGTATTCTCCACTCCACGTATAACCGCGAACCTCATGCCTAACTCCATAGGTTACTTAGTTGTGCCAGTTTGTGAGTCATACAACAGAGGATCTTCTGTGTTTAGTTTCTTTCCCAGCTTCATGTTGTGCCATTCCTCCATATTGTTGTGTGCAACTGTCCTTTCTCATTCCTGTTTAATGAGAAAGAGTCCCGGATCACTGCGCTGCTATGGTGCGGCTTGCGGGGTGGGAGGTGGGAGGGTCATATGTGCTCATTTCTGCTGGGCACGAACCTAGGAATGGCATGGCCAGGTCATCTGTTACGTGCATGCCCAGCGTTAGTACAGTGTCCTGTTTGGAGAGTGAAATACGTTGATGTGTGAAAGGTACACAGTGCCTGCGCAGGGGAAGCACGTGCCATCATTAGTTCAAGCTCGTTAGGGGTCTTGAGAGGGGAGGGATGTCCCTGGGTGCCACCTCCCCTCCAGAAGTCACAGCACACTTTCCTGACTCCCCACTTCCAGCACGAATTGGGCTGTCTGGGCTTTGAGGGCGTCGGTGATTACGGCTGAGAGTCTTGGGCTTGAGCGATTGCAGAGTGCAGGATCCCTAGTGACTGAACACGAGACACTTTGCTTTCTAGAGTCTCTTAATGACTGATTCCCCCAGGAGGGATTTCTTCCCTGACTACCCACTTGGCTCTGACTAAGAGCTGGGCAGTGAACTGCTGGAGTAGGTGATAAGTTATGATTTATGATTTTTTTTTTTTTTTACCAGGATGCTCCAAATTTGAGTCAGGAGGAAGCACTGGGAGTTGAGGTTTAGTTTGTCAGCACCCTGTGCCCCAAAGGTGTCTCCTGCTGCTCAGAGACTGGGGTTTGGGAAGGGCAGGAGAGGTCACCCCTGGGAACTGAGAGTTCTTTCCAAGAGAACCTGACTCTATCCATTTGCTATAACAATGGACCACAGAGCGAGTAGATTAAACAACTGAAGTTTATTTTCTCACAGTTCTGGAGCCTCGCTACCCAAGATCAAGGTGTCAGCAGGTTCCTTTGGAGGCCTTTTGCCGTGGCTGCCTTCTCTCTGTGTCCTCACGTGGTCTTCCCTCTCTGTCTGTTTTTCTTATAAAGGCAGCAGACGCATCAGATTAGGGCTCACTCATGCACCTTAATCAACTCTTTAAAGAACTTATCTCCAAATACAGTCACATTCTCAGCTACTAGAGGTTAGGAATTCAACCCATGAATTTTAGGGGCCAGGGGAGGGGACATAGTCAGCTGATAACTATGCATTTCCCTCTGCATGTGACACATCCGGGTGGCACAGCTCCCCAAACGTGATTTCTATTTTGCTCTCTTGCCTTTCTCATGCTGTCCTCCTGGCTTCAGGTTCTCCCCCTAATCTTCTCTGTGTCTCCAAAGCCATGTAGCTCAGTCCCCACCTCCCCCAGGAAACCTCCAGTCCTCACACACCACTCTCCTTATACCCCTATCACGCTCTCCGTTTATGCTGCTCACTGAACACTGAATCCCAGTTTTCTTCAGGCCTATGTGCAGCCCCCTATTATTCTGTAGAGCATGTTGTTTCTATTCCATGTGCCTTTGTGTTCCTTGAGGACGAGACATGTTTTGCATTTATGGTTGCACCTAATTCATGTCAGGCATGCAGCTGGTGATAAATCACATTGTTGATTGATTAAAAAGTGCCCTCCATGTGCCCTGTGAGGAGGGCCTTACACACTAAACAAACTACTTCTTCGGTGGTTTAGTGGGGAGGGGGCTGTCATCTCCGAATGGCTTCAGGAGCCCGTGGCAAAGGCATTTCCACTTTAAGAGGCAATGAATTCAGGGATCTAGGAAAGGTTTAAACACGAGTCTTAAATTATTTGCTCAGCTTTGATTTTTATTTTACAAGAGTCTGGGGCAGTGCTGGGAGCTGTTGGCAGAAGGGGTGTGTAAGAGAGATGAAGGGAGTGGATTTATCTAGAAGCTGCCTCATAGACAACTTTGCATGCACTGAGCAGGGTCTACTCAGATTCCAAGTCAGGAGGAGCTCCCAGTTCTGCCCCTGAGCTCACTGGAGAGAGATTAGATTTCTGTTCCTGTGTTTCGGTGTCTCTGCCAGGCCTGCAGGGAGCTAAGCCACTCTTAAGAATGGATCCCTGCAAGGAGCAGAGGAAGATCAGTTTTGCTATATATAGGCCGAAGCCAGCCTCAACCCACCTTTTCAGCCTGTAATTTACAGTATATGATGAGAAAATGAACTTCTGTTGCCTTAGAAATGTGAAAGTTCAGGAGACCAATATTCCAGCAGTTGGGAGTTTGGCTGATGTGCTTATGAAAATGTCTGTGAAAATGGCCACTTTGCTTTGCCAGACAGATGATTGCTTTCTGTGGCCCCAGCCACTGATGCAAAGGGTGTCCAGGCCCTGGCTCTTCCAGTGACTGTGGGCATATTCACAGCTGTGTGGGCGATGGAGGGAGGAGATTGCTGTGTCAGAGAAGGGGAAACAGAAGGCCAGGAAGGGATAAGCAGGAATACTGTGGATTTAAGACAGTACTCTGGCTTTATAAACGGTAGGAACACTGTTCACAAAGCGGGCCCCCTGGGCGGTTGGCTTATATTGAGCTCTTGACCATTATGTTGGCTCTAGTTTGGGCTACAGCTCCTGGCCTGAGTCAGAGCTCCATGAGGTAGTTAGAGATTGATAACTTTCCACCCCTCGGTAGCCTCTCTACATGGAGCTCTGTAGAGAACATGCAAAACTCAGTGTGTGCTCAGTCAAGTAACAAACTTTTATCAAATAACTATTATAGGCTGGGCACTGAGTTAGGTGTAAAAGTGAATAAGAAACTCACTGTCCCCTCCAGGCCTTCATCCACCCACAAGCCCTGGCATTCACCAGAGTGCTCACTAAGGGAACCCGGGGGTTATACCTACATCTATGCTGGCTCTTGAATTAAACCCTTGACCCCTAAAGTTGAATTTTGGACATAAATCTAAGGTACAAAATAAGGTTATTGGGGAGGTTATATAGCATAGGGTGAGAAGAGAGGAGGACAGAACCTTGGGGAGACCAGCAGGTGAAGGAAATGGGGAATGTGCTGAAAGAGACGTAGAATAAACAGGAGGCTAGGGTCATGGAAGTCTAGTTATCAGAGAGAGAGAGAGTAAAAAATAGTTTTAAAAGAAGCAGGAGAAGATTTTGGTAACTGGAGATCATAGGTAACTCCTGGTCCCTCCTTTCAGAGGAGGGAGTAGAGGCAGTTGGTTGCATGGTGAATGAGAGGTGAAGTGTAGACAGAGAATGTGGCTAGAGAGTTTTCTCTATAAATGTTCATTAGATCAAGCTTTTACTTCCGTTATGCAAATCTTCTAGATCTGCACTAATTTGTTTTCCTTAATGTATTAATTATTGATAGAGGTGCTAAAATTTCCTATCGTGATTGCTGATCTGTCAGTTTCACATGGTGAGTCCATCAGTCTTGACTTTATATATTTCGCAATTGTATGCTTAGGTGTGAACAGCATTAGAATTGTGATATCTTCCTGGGAAATGGTTGTTTTTCTTAGTGGGTAGTGAACACCTTTGTCTTGAAATATGCTTTTCCTCTCAAACTTTAGTTTTTTTTTCAGGCTTGGTTGGTCTTTATCTTTTTCCTCATCTTTTGTACATAAAATATCTGCCTTTTGTTTTTGAGCATGTTTCTTGTAAATGTCATATAACCAGATTTAGTTTTTCTATTCAATCTGATAACTTGAGTTTTAATGGCTGAGTTTAATTTAGTTCATTTCTTATGACTACTATTATATTTGAATTTATTCTATTTTTTCCTTAGCTTTCATTTTCCCTCTTCTTCTTGCTTTTGAACAGACAGTATTTTCTATATTTTTCATTATTCCTTCTAGTTATTTGAAAGTTGTATGTTCTTTTCCCATTTTTTAATGGTTACTTTAAAAATAATTTTATGTACTTTACCTAGAAATTAAAGTTAATCCATAGCTCTATCTTTCTCATGAATGATACAAATAATTTAGAAAGTTTAACCACTTATCATAAACCTCCATCCTACAGGTTTCCTTTGTCCAGTAATTTTACTTTCATCTTGATTTTTGTGAATCCAAATTAATCATGATTTTCATTATTTATATTTCTACTGTTAAGTGTTTAGGTTTATGCACATGTTCACCATTTCTTTTTCATTTCACTCCTTTGGCTTCAGTTTCCTTGTTCCTAATTTAATCCTTTGTATATGAAGGAAGAAAATTATTCTTTCAGCAAAAGTCTGTTAGTGGTAAATTCTTTGTCTTTGCTCTTATTCTTCAGTGATAACTTAGCAGGGTATAAAATTCTAAGTGGAGAGTTACTTTTTTCTCAGCCCTTTGAAAACATATTCTATTGTTTTCAGTCTTCTATTAGGGTTGCAAAGACACTGGCTAATATTTTTTGCATGTAATGTGTCTTTTACATCTGATACTACCTGGGGACAGTACAAAATGGTCCCTAAATGCTATTTTTTGGTTAACCTTCCAAGAACACCACCCTGAATTTTATATGATTGAAGTTTTTGGATTCTATTTATTGAATTATGACAGAGTTCTACTGGGTTAGTAAAACACAACTTCACTTGTATATTTTCAGATAAAATAAATAAAAGATAAGGTTCTAATACTTTATTTTCATTCTCTAATGAATCATCTTGTGAATACTATGTGGTTTTAAAAGTGGGATGTGCACAAAACCATTCATTTTAGGAGGCTGGCTATCATTTTAAGAAGCTTGCCTGTAAAGAAAAAGGTTGAGAGCAAGTTTACATAGATTTGATTTTCTTAAGATAAGAGATATATTTGACAATTTGTGATCTATGAAGAAAGCACTAGATGAGGGCAGAAATCTGAACAGTTAAAGAGAGAAGGGAAAACTGGTGAGCAGAACATCTGAAAAGAAAGCAAATTTTTTCTTTCTCTAAGAAGGGGATTCTGTATTTTTTTGTCTTTGGTTCTTAAGCTTCCAGATCTTTCTTCTGAAGGTAAAGTTCATTGAAGCCACTCCTAATAACTCCACTCTGACCCTGGCCCTGACTATCTTCTCCAATAACTTCTTATTGCTTAATGAAAAAAGTCTAGGTTTCCAAAATGGTGTTTGAGGTATTCTGAGATTTAGAATTTGCTTAAATTAGACCATTTCTCCTTTTCATATACCCTGGCTAGTGAAATAAATCTATTTACTGTTCTGTTTCTGAACATGTCCTACACTTTCTCATCTCGATTTTTAGTTTTGAGTCCTGTCACCTGGCATATTAGTTCCTTCCCATTTTCTCATATATCTGGATATATCTCGATTATGGTCCAATACAAATCTCTCTTCTTCCATGGTTCCTCTTTGATTCCTCCAACTAGGAGGACTCTCCTTCTTCTGTACCCCCGTGGAGCTCTGGTCCCATCCTGGGCAGAGTTCTTACAGCCTACCTGTATTTTGTTATTGAATACAAAGTTCTTCTATCAGACTAAACTTCTGAGAGCAGAAAATATGTCTACCTCTGTGACTTTCAGTGTGCCTCTAACATTAGAGATGCCTCCAAATGGTCATGAGTGAATGAAAAAGGAATTATTATTTACATCAGGATTAAAATTGTTGCCAATAATAATGAGAATATCCCTGTTCGCTGGGTGGCTTGTAGGTCTCATGGCAGATGGGGCAATATCTATAGGTTCCTGTAAACTGGAGAGTGTCAGTGGGCTCCCCACTCAGCCCTTATCTCTGGAGGGTCACAGAACTCATTGTTAGGTAGTGGAGAAAAAGTGAGAGACTTAGTTGGGAGAACATCCCTGTAGCTTCATTGCTAGAGAGAGAAGCTCCTGACTTTGGTTATTAAGATGACCTGGCCTGGGAGAAAGAAAACTTGATAGAACCTAAGGCACACTCCTACTCTGAGATCTTTGGGAGGGTGAGTTTGACCACTGTCTTTCTCTGGGAATTCGTAAATGGAAATGGAAATGGAAGGGATGGACTAAAATATCTCTAAGGGACATTCCACTCTGATAGTCTCGGGAGCTTCTCCAGAAAGGACCCCCTTGTCTCTCATCTCTCTTTCTTCTCATTTCTTAGTCTTTTGAAGCATTTTTTACTTCTTGTGGTATTTGAAGAAGATGAGCCAATTAATCTGTCCTAATTATGATTAACCAAGAGGTTGGACATTCATGAACAGCTAACCAGCTACTAGAGTTTTTTTTTTTTTAACTTCTATAGAGCCAAGGATGCCTGTCAATCTACCCACAATTAAGAGCTGACAGTTGGGCAGGAGCTTTTGTGAGGTCTGATAGAGAGGAAGCACTGCAGGCAGATGTCACTGACTGACATTTTGCCCCATTAAGAGAGGGGAAGCAGCTTCTGCACTTTTCTCTCCAGTGCTCAGCATGGCCCAGCTGTTCAAGGGGCAGGGCATGATCAGCTACCAAAGACACTCCATCCTCTTGTGATTCCAAGACATTGGGTAATTTCTCAAAAAAAAAAGGTGTGCCTTGTTTGGCTGATGACACTAACCTTCCTGAATGCTGTCCTCACCATGAACTCCCAGGAAAGGGGAGAAGTGAAACTACCTGTGGGTCCAGAACCTCTGCCAGAGGCTGGACATGCCAGGTGCTCGATACAGGAAGGTTCATGTTCCCCGTCCTCCTCTGGGCATTCATGATGAGAGTGACAGCGTGAAGTACACTAAGCTGCTTGCCACGCAAATTAAAGGCTTTGTTCTAAGCACAGCAAAGGCTGTCACCTGCGAGAGCAACCTCCAGTAGGTTCTCTGTGCTTGGAATCTGTGTGCGGAGCACACTGCCCACAGGGGGCACACCATCGGCTGGGGAAATTTCGTATGATTATTGGGGTGGAGTCAGACCCTCAGCAGCTCAGCGCTCTGCCAGGCCTGCTGGGCAACCAGCCTTTGGTTCAGAGCAAGGCTATCCACAGCAGGTATCATCTTCTGTTTTCTTGAATTGCAAAATGTGGCTGAATGATGCATGGGATTGGGAGGGGCAGTGCCGGACCTGGATTTCTCTGATGCCTCAGCATGTTTGTGTTTTGGAGAACCCATTCAATCATTTCTTACTAAGCGGTTCCTGTGTGCTCAGCAGGCTCTGTGCTGTTTGCTTGCTTGTACTGAGGTGGTGCCGTCCCTCGAGGATGCCCAGTCTGATGGGGGAGCTGGAGGTTGCAGGGAACTGAGGCAGAATGTGAACAATGTAGTGTAGTGTGTCTCCATCTTTTAAACATATGTCTCCTGTGGAGAAACATGAATCTTGAAAATTCCTTTAAAGTTTGTGTTTCAAAAGCAATAGAGTGGGTTATTTTTTTTTTTTTTTTGGTTTTCAAATATGAAATTATAATATTGAATATATTTTAAAAACTACACATGTCCTCCCTGAGATATTTCTTTAAAAATTTTCTTGTTGAGGTATCACACACATCTAGAGTGTAGTGTATGAATTTTTACACACATATGCACTGGTACGAACACCACCAGATACACGTGGAGTATTCCCAGCATTCCAAGAGACTCCTTTGTGTCCCTTCCAAGTCAGCCGCCCACCCCACTCACCCAGAAGCAACCACGGTCCTCATTCCTACCAGTGTAGATTGGTTTGGCTTGGCCTTGAACTCCATATACTAAAAGGAATCCTACATTGATGATTTGTGTCTGGCTTCTTTGCTCATAATGCATGTTGCTGGTGAAGCAGTAGTTTGTTTGTTTTTTCACAGCTGGGTATAGTTTGTCACAGTACCCCACACAATTTAAGTATCTATGCTCTTCATTTGGGAACCACTGGTGTGGTAGAAGGCAAGCTGTCTCTGGAGCCAGACAGACTAAGGTCACAACTTCTTCCCTTGGTCTCCTCTGACCCAGAGCGGGCCACCTCACCAGAAGCTTGGGTTCCTCACCTGCAGAATGGGGACACGTGCTTATGTGTGAGGACAGGAGCGCATGGGGGTGAGGCCCTGGTGAGTAATGCACATTCAATGAGTGTCAGTGACGAGTACAAAGGGATGTAAAGGGCTGTGTGTTTGCTGCTGTGGGTGCACAGAGGCCAAATTGCCCCTTCTGGGTGCAGCAGTCAGCGAGGCTTTGCCAGGAGGCAGGGTGGGTTGCACTGCAGTGAGAGGGTCTGGGGAGGGCATCGTGTGAGCAACGGCATGGAGCATGTTGGAAGTACAACCGTGAGGAGCCACAGAGGTGCAGCTGTGGCATCCTCACCCCCAAGGGGATCCCTGGAAGCTAAGGAGAGCACACGCCAGTAACAGCACAACCCGTGCTCAGGGCCTAATGAAACCCTGTGGCCTGAGCTGCCGGAGCTCTGAGGTGGAGAGACTGAGCTAGAGAATTCTGGAAAGCTATCTGGCAGAAAGTGGGGTTGCAGATGGCCCTTAAGTGATATGATGGGGGAGCAAAGAGAGGGGAGTTTGACATTAGAATGTGACCTCACTTAAAGATGGAGGCTTTAAAGGGGCAATTTTGTGAAAATGAGGTTGTCAGGGTGGCCCTAATCCAGTGCCACTAGTGCCCTTATTGGGAGAGATTAGGACACAGACATGCACAGGGGAAAGGCGCTGTGTAGACACAGGGTGAAGATGGCCATCCACCGCTAAGGAGCAGGCCAAGCCACCCACAAGCTAAGGAGCAGGCTGGGCTGTCCACTAGCTAAGGGGCAGACCTGGGCCGTCCACCAGCTAAGGAGCAGGCCTCAGAGGAGACCAAATGTGCTGAGACCCCGGTCTCAGACCTTTGATTCCACAACTGTGAGAAAATACATTTCTACTGTTTAAGCCACGCAGTCTGCGGGACTTGGTTATGATGGCCCTAGCGCATTAACACAAGGTGTCATTTCAAGTCATCTGCAGCTCAGAGAGGAGAACTTAAAGTTTAACAACAGCAACATTGTTATCGTCATTGCCAACTACCTTGCATGTGCAAATATGGAAAAGCCATTTGTGGGGGATGCAACTTGGACGACATGTTTCTTAGCACTAGAGCTGCAGTTTTAAAAAATCCCATTGTGCCGGAGTCCCGCGGAGATTTTAATTGTGAGCACTGCCTAGTGACACAAGTTCATCTATAGATCAGTAAACACAGAATAATGAAGCCGCTGGCTCTCTGAGAAATGCCTGTGCCCTGCCTTCAGTGTGGGGAGCCGGGAGCTGGAGGCCCGAAGGAAGACCCGCACCAGCCTCAGGCTCCTTCTCTGAAATCTCCTCTGAAGTGAGATGTCTAGACTCCAGGCAGTCAGGGAGCTCACGGAGGCGTGTCACAGAAATATATATCCCGGGATGCTCGTAAATGCCTCGGCTTGTGAGTTACAGAACCAGTAGCTGTGATCAAGAGCCTGGCTCTTCTCGATTAGCAGCAGGATAATGAGAACTGAAAGTGCATAGAGGGCTGGGGAGGGAAGGGGGGCTGGCCTGGGAGGAGCGGCGAGAGGGGCTGGTGGCTTTGGCTTGGTTGGAGGCCAGCTCTAGGCGGCCTGGTGGGGCCTGGCCTCCGCAGTATTGGGGTGCCCTGGAGATGCTTTAAACATCCCTGACCCCGTCTTCGGGGAGGCTTTCTCCTTCTAAGGCCTCTCACCTGTATGCACCCTAGTCCCTTCCAGCAGCTCTGGGGACAGAGGGGCAGGAAAGAAAACACCCATTTTCCAGATGATTCACTGGAGCTGGAAGTTGGCAGGGGAGTGGGAATGGAAGCCCTCAAGGTGGGGGAAGATGGACGAAGGTGGGAAGTCAGCCACAGCCTCGCTCTGATTCCAGGGAGACTGGCTGTGGGTGCAGGGGGCGTCTGGCTTCGACACATTATTTTCTCTCCCTTTTTGACTCCCTGACTTTTCCTTTCTTTCTTCTTCTCCATCATCACTTTTTCCCCCCAATGGTTCCAACCTTTAATCACCATTGATCATGTGGTTAATTCACAGGAGCAAAATACTCACCTGGGTATTTTATTTATTTATTTTCATTAAAATTGTTTAAACATTAAATTCAATGGAGTGACGTTGGTTACTCTTGTTTCCTCCTTCCTGCTCTTCCTCTCCAGTCTCTTTCTTGTGGAACTCCTTCCCTTTCCTCTTTCTTCTCTCCCTCTTTTCTTTCCTCCTAATTTTTCTCAGTAGCATTAATCACTCACTCCTTCTTGAAACTAACCTTTATTGAGGCTTAGCTGTGAGCGCACAGCAGTCATTGAATAGTCATGGTGAAACACTGAAGAAGAGAGAGGCAGCAGGCCTCACAGAGCTGTGTCCAGAGGGGACGGTGATGAGTAAATAAGCAATTATTACCAGGCGAAGCTGGGTTTTAGAAGGTCTAATGAATAACTCTCCTCTTTCTCACCCAATATCTGAGTCAACTGAGAAATAAGAGGAACGAACAGGTAAGACAGATGGGAACTCGAATTCACCAGGAGGCTGCTATTGGGGAACATAGCTCATCCCTTCAGGCGTGGGGACCGCCTGGCACTGAGTCTCAGAGTTTGGCTGGCTGGTCCACCAGTGGCAGGCAGCCTAGGCCAGGCCAGCTCCCACCCTGCATCCTGATGTGTTTTCTGCAAGGAACATTCTTTCAAGAGGGAGGGGGAGGAGAAGAGGGAGAAGGAAGGGGAAGAGGAAAGAGAGGGGGAGGGGAGGGGTGTAATGGAATAACGAGGCCCCAGGTTCCCCCTCTCCATTCCTTTTATATGAATTACTATCAATTCAGCATGAGTGAGTGAGGGGCAGAGAGGGAGGCCAGGAGCGTGATGCTAGTGGAAGCTCCCCTGATGTGGAAGCTCACCAGGAGCGGGGAAGAAATGCCTCTACCTCCCCTCTGCCCCACACACAGATCACAGGAGGGTGTGTGTGAGTCTGTGTGAGTGCATGAGTGTGTGAGTGTATGAGAGTGTGTGTGCATGTGTACATGGGACAGTGCACACAAGAGCAACCTAACCTCAGTGAACATGGGTGGGGACATTTAATCTGAGAGTTCAAGGATTGCTATCTACCTTGTGATAAAGTGCCAAACATAATCCAGAACAAATGATGTAAATTCACTTCTCTCCTTCCCTCTCTAACCTTCTTCTTTGTAACATAAAACTCTAGGGAAGTGTTTTATTCAGTTATTCTGTCAACAGATATATATTTAATGCCTGCTAAATGCGAGTCACATTACCAGGCAGGAGGGATAGAAAGATTAACCTCATGGGGTTTCTGCGTTCGTGGTGCATGTGTGGAGTTAAGACATCCTCATAGATAGCAGATGTGCAAGGTGGGCCCGGGGTGTGTGTTGCTTGTGGGAAGAAAGTCAGAGCTCTAAGTGAGCTATGTTATGTTTTTATGGGTTCATGTGGGGAAGAAGAAAGTTCTCGTTAAAGGGAGCAGGTGGCGATTGGGCCAAGCTTTGAATGGTGAGTAGGATACAAACAGGGGAGTGATTTGGCTTCCAAGTAGGGTGGGCAGCATCAGCAAAGGCACAGGGGCAGGAAGTCCAAGGGTGGCTCTTGGCAGGGAGCAGCGAGTAATCCAGGGTGTCTTTTATCCTCTATCAGAGTGCAGTGTGGGAAAAACCAACTTTGAAAAGTCAGTGAAAGGGTCTTTCCACATGTTGACCCACAGAGGTGCGGAGGGAAGTGGCTGGTGGGAAGCTGACCTGCTCAGGTGGGCAGGTTGGAGCCCTCACCCCGACTGCTGTGCTCCCTGAGTGGGAGGGTGCGGAGTTGGAGACAGCATGAATATTGGATGGCTTTGGGATTCCAGGTTTGAACCTCCGATCATCAGCCATGGAAATGAGGGTGGAGCAGTGGGGAGGCCCGAGGGGTGGCCTCGTTCTACGGCTTCCCCAGCAGTGCTCTGAGTTCCATGCACACATGAGCAGTTGAAGCAAGGGAGTTGCTTCCTTGTGACCTGTCAAGGCAGATGCAGAGGAAGCTGGTGGCTTTTGAGCATAGGCCCAGTGAGGAGCTCTGTGGGGTTCTAGCAGGACAGGGTCTCACGTATGTCCCACATGATCAGGGGGTGGAAGGAGCGGTAAGAGAAGAGACCCTTGACCATTGGCATGTGGGCAGTGCTCGGTGCAATCCACAGTCCTCTGTGGGGGCACAAGCAATGGTGAATCTTCTCTGCTGGGCTTGTCTCATCTGTGAAAATAAGGGTCTACCACAGGCAGGAACAATGAAGAACACGAGACCCGGAGAGATAGACGCATGATCAGGAAGGAGCTGGGGTAGGGCCGAGTCTGGAGTCCCTGCCTTCAGGTCTGTGCCTCAGGGTGTCATAGCCCCCATTCCTCGCCTCTCCCCCACATGCCAGCATTCCTCCAACGTGGTCGGACCTCATGCTTCTCTTGTTCTCAGAAAGAGAAAGGAGCTTATTAAGGGAAGTGGCTGCCAAGTGCATTCTAAGATGAACAAAGCCCAGATCATTTTTCCCCCCTTACCACATACCATTCATAATTGTCTGAAGGGCAGGATTTATTTGGTTTGCATTATGATTCCCCCTCCACACCCCCCAAGCTTAATTACAGTGTTAGAAAGGCTGCTATGGCTCAAAAGAAACTAGCTCCCCGGTCCTGGGCACCAGCATGACCACTCTGGGTTTGAAACAGTTTCTTTGTGAAGGGAATTAATTGTATATGAAATGCCGGGGCTTATGTAAAACACATTTTTTTATGAAAATAAATGTGAACAGTCATTAAAATGAATAGTTGTTTTAAATCAGACTCCAGCTGCACGGTGGTGCCAAGGAATTTGAGATGCCGCCTTGACTGGCTTTGTTTTGGGTTCAACTCTGCATTTCCCGAGACAATATGAGGGCCCCAGAGGTCCGTCTCCACTCATAATGGGGAATCAAATGTATAATTCCAATCACACATTATTAGGGGAGGTAAGGAAGTGAAAAAGTTTGAATAGTATTTAGGTCTAAAAAACTTCACGAATAAGTAATTCTGTGTTGGAAAATCCAACATGTTATGGGAAGTGTTGCCTGATAGTTTGACCTCAGAACAAGGAACCAATGAATGGAACTCAGCCTTCCAGCTTTGGGATACACTCCCTGGGCAACCTACACATCAGACATATGGGACACAATCCTTGCTTTCTCATCTGCCTGTGTTGACATGGGCCATGTCTGCCTTAGAGATCTGTATGGTTTGGGGGAGAGTTCAGAGCTGAAACTTGAGCTTAAACAATGTAGATCTCTGGAGTTCATCAGAGGTCAGACAAGTGGCCTTGACCTTATGGGAGCTCACAAAGCTGTGTCCAGAAAGATGGGGGAGGTCAGCTACCTTTGTGCTCAGCGTTCTGCACCTCTCCTTGCTCCCATCTTTTCTTGTTGGGAAGGTGAAGTCAGAACAACTCTGCTCAGCTGTGGGCTCGGCTCTTACTCCGGGGCAGATGGGAATGTGGCATCTTCTTTAGTTGGTGAGAACTTGAGCTCATGGCCCCCAATCCTTGGATGAAAACTTCCCGGTTTTTCACGCCCCCACACCCTCCCCACAGACATGTGGTCCCTACCCCACCAAACCCCAGCCCTTCTCTTCTGCTTAAGGGCATGTTTTCCTTTCTGCACGGAGATTCTTGTTATTCAGACAAACACCTGCTTCTGGGGAAGGCAGGAAGGGATGCTCGCAGAGCTGTAGGTAGGGATGTACAGGAGGAGCACCCTCCTCTGGCACTGGATCGCGGCACACAATTTAACTGGTGGCCCACTGGCCTCAATTCCAGGACAGGTAATGGCACCATCTCGGGTTTTCTGTCAGGTTGTCGCAAGTCCTCAGCAATGTGGTGCCTCATCCTATGCCCCGTTCTCTAATTTTCTGCTTATAGATCTTGCCTGGTTTGAACAGAGACCCAGTGGCAATCGGAGGCCTCAGGAATGCTGGCATTTTGTGCAGTGAAGTGAGAACGCCCAGGTGGTAAGTGCCAGGAAGTGGAAAGCTCCCAGGTGTGTTCCCTGCAACCCCAGGTGCCACTCTGAGCTGCCGAAAGATCTGCTGGCTTCTGCAGAGGGTGCTGGATGCACTGTTGCCTCTGCTGACCTCTGGGCATATTCCTCCACCAATCTGTCTTCATCTCCCTGGGGTGGTGAAGGTGCTTATAGACTGTGGTGTGATGGTATCAGTCACTCTGGTCTCATGGCAGTGATAGCCTCCGGGCCCTGTGGAAAAGTAAAGATGCGTAGGTGGCTCTCCTGTATCCTCTGTTGACCCTACATCTCCACGGTCAACTGTCCGAGGGTGAGGACCAGGTCTGCTTCCCTTCCTGCTCCCTGGAGAGGGCTGGGGCAAGGCTAGGGACTCGGCAGATGCGTGGGAAGGCTTGCTCAGTGATTTCTTTTTCCTGCTGTGAAAACACATTTGAACTTAGAAGTTCTGAAGTGCAGTTGGGTCTGAGACCCACATGCGTGACACGGCAGCTTGACATTTCCCTTCCCTTTCAGCGGCCCAGCTCAGTGAATCAATTCAAAGCCATTAAGATCTTCAGAATGGCAGGAGCAGAAAAATCCTTGCAGCGGACGTTCTTAGGATACTGTGACCGAACACCATTTCCTTGGACCTGCACTGCTTTCTTGTTTCCAAAATCCGATCAATCGCCATCCCCCCCTCGCGGCCGCCTGTCTGGGTCTCACTCTCCTATTTCCTGACATGAAGCGTACAGCAAAGGCTTACAGATCCAGAATTACATACTTGTTAGTAACACCGTGCTGCCCCATGTTTAAGAGGTAATGGGGAAAGAGTTGTCAATTTTTCTGGGTTTTTAAATCTAAAGAAATAATTATCCTTCAAAAGTGTGTTTGTGGTGGGGTAGGGGATGGCCACCGGGGTTGGGAATATTGACATGCAGACCTGGGCTTTGTTCTTATCTAGTCTTCTGATCTTCGTTCGTAGGATTCTCAAGTGAAGTTGTGTGCATGCATGTGTGCGTGCACGCACACACACGTGCACGCATGATGTCTTAAGCAAACTGTCTTTCTGCAGGAGCACAAGTGAATTTTAGAAAACCTAAATGATCACGTCCACTCCAAGTGCACATCTGCAGCACAGAATGCGGCCCATTCCATCAGTGCCGTCACCAGCAAAACAATGAAGTCATCCCCATCTCATGCCTGGAAACAGACGAGGACAACAGGCCAGTGGCACATGTGAAAGTTTTTCATGCTTTGCTTTCTCTTCCAAGGAACACGGACACATTTTCCAGAGCTCAGCTGGATAGCTAAGGGTCTGGGGAAGCTTTCAACTCAGCGGGGGTGATACACACAGAGAAACCTTCATTACCCTTAGGATCCAGTGGGTTCACTGGGCAAACAAACAGCCTCCATGTTTCATAGCGTCTCAGAAGCTATTGATTTTAAGATGCACCATTGTTATATGCACCTCTGAGGAAAAAGCACTGCCAATTAATCTATGACCATAATGGTTTATAATTTAGAGTTGTAATTTTATGCTTATTGAAAGAGGGTATAAGGCTTAAGTAGACACTTGTGCATGCATTAAAATGAAAATATAAGCAAAATACGTTGGTTACAATATTCCTAAATGGTCTTCACAAGATGAGCTCTTCTGCAGGACTTCTTGACCTAGAGATACTGGTGTCTGTGGTTCTCGGTGGGACATTAAGAGCAGTGACTGAGCATATCTTCCTAGCCCTACACTGTCGATCTGGATTGTCTTCCTAGACCCAGCCACTCATTTACAAGTTCTAAGCAGATGCTGCCTTAATCTCCCCAGAAGGTAAGAACCCACGATTCATATATTTTTTTCCCTTTCAAATGGTCATTCAATAGTTTGTTGACTGAAAGATCAAGGTTTGCAATTATGTAACCTTGCCACCAAAACAACACCCAAGTAAGCTGATGTGTGGGCAGTGACACCTTACTTGCCAACAATTGTAAGATGCTGCCACCAACACTCTGAGGGCTGCCCTGGTGAGCTGCTTCCTGATTCCTACTTCTTTTGTCCCCAATCTCAGATAGCCATTATTTGTAGAATAGCTTCAGGCAGAAGTCATCCAATGCAATGCATGACTGAGACCACCTGATATCCTAAGTGGCCAAGCCTGGTATGCTTATTGTATGGAAATGAGACGTAGGAGAGAAAGGGTTCAGCATAGATTCTTGACACGGAGGACCAGTAACTGCACCCACTAGTAGTAATATGTAGTTCAAGGAATGATCTAGCTTAAATAGCTCCTGCTTCAGGAAGTCTTATCCAATGCCTTGCTGTGTTGACATGGTATCTTGTACTGAGCTCTGTCACACACGTCTCATGCTGTGTGGCATGTCTGTGTTTATGTGACCATTATGATCTCTTTGAGAGCAGTAGCCATGTCTGTTCATCTTTGTAACCCAGTGTGTAATGCAAAGCCTAGGCTTTTATAGACTTTGGTTGAATGTTTGTCGAAAGACTGAGGATGGAGAGAATGGGGTAGGAAATGCTCAGGGGCAGGGAAATGTCAGCCAGGTTAGAAGGTGGGGTTGTGCTCTTTGGCTTCTTGTAGGTTATGTGAAAGGAGGCAGTAAAGTCAGAGCATGGAGGGAGGCTGGTGCCAGTGCATGGAAGACCTTGAGGACTACCAGGAGGAGGATCACTTGGCTGCCCAGAACCTGACAAAGACAATTTCAGAGCATCCATGTGTGATCCAACGTGTATGTTGAGCCACATATGACAATGTGGCAAGACAAATTGGTCAGTATTACCCACATATCAGATGAGGTTATCTAAATAGAGAACCTGATCCGTGTGAAACTCCATTAAAGTAGATTATTATTATTTTTAAAAAGTATATTTTTATTGATTTTGGAGAGAGGAAGGGAGAGGGGGAGAGAGAGAAACATCGATGTGAGAGAGAAACATTGTTCAGTTGCCTCCTGTAAACACCCTGACTGGGGACAGAACCCACAACCTGGGTGTGCCCTGACTAGAAATTGAACTGGCAACCCTTCAGTGCATGGGATGATACTCAATCAATGGAGCCACACTTGCCAGGGCCAGATTATCTCTTAAGAATAACATTTATTCATTGGGAGATTCTTTCAAGATTAATATGATGACCACGGACCAGGTGCTGAGAATGCAAGAATATACAACCTTGAGGATCCCAGTCCAGTTTGGACTGCAGATCTGTGCATATCCACACATGTTACTAGATATGTAAACATGCAAGGCAAATGCAAAATGGACAAATATTTGGAAGTCAGCGTGTTATATTCAGAGTGCCGTGGGTGAACAAAGAAGGAATGGGTCAATAAAAATTCTAAAGGGCAAGATGATTCTTCAAATATTTGCGACCAAGACAGAGTTAATTGTCCTCTATAGAAGTACTTTGCACAGAAGACTAGTAGTCCCTGACAAAACAGTTCTGTGGTCAATTAAGTTTAGCAAATGGAACATACTCCATTCCCACCTTTGAATTCATTGTGTATGTTAGCATATTGCAACTCCAAAAGTAAAAACAAAACAATGAATAAGCAAACAGCAAACAAAGTGCCAACTTATTTGGCTTGGTTTAATCTACCGGTTTTCCCCAACTTACTTGACTGCTGACCCTTTCAGTAGTAGAACACCTGTTACTGTCTCAGACCTCTTAATATGTTTACATATTAGTTTGGGAAACATGACTAATGCCTGCTTTGGGTAGGAGCTTATCTGAAGGCAACAGGCATTGCACATCCCTTCCAATACTGTGAATTTCTGGTCTTAGAGTTCTCATGAAGTATTGGTTTTTATTATAGAGTGATCATAAGCATGGCTTGTACCTTTCAGTATCCAAAATTCTCTTAACAAAGACCAAAACATAGATAGCATCTGTCTCAAAAGCCGTATAACTTTGTGTGGGAATGACTACTGTATTGACATCAACTATTACTACAGTGTAATGTTTCATGATGTTTATGAAATAATTTAGAGACTGGAAAAATGCATACACTTTGACACTATCCTGGGTAAGTCTTTCTACTAAGTAAAATAAGAACTTCAAAGGCGTTCTGGATAGTTGCAATGCTTTCTTAGACTTTTGTTTTATGAGTAATTTTGGTACCAATGCAGAAATCACTTGTCAAGTTACCTGGAGTTTTTCTTCTCTCCATCTCAGTGGCTGAATATTGTTAAAGCTCAAAGCAAAAAAAAAAAGCATCCCTATTGTTATAATGAAAAAGCTCAGCTTTAACTGAGCCATAAAAAGAAACGTTCACCAAGAAACATATTCGGAAGATTCTCTCATATCCAGAAGGTTTGGAATGACCTTGGCTTTTTGATCACCAGTATTCTGGATAGGAACATCTCGTTAAACCTGTCTGCAAAGTGGAATCTCATATACCAAACCCATATTTTCGGTTGAACCAGAAATATATATTCTGATTCATAGACCCACAGGCAATATTCAATTTATATTCTTGCTTGATTGGCCGAGAGCACTGAAATATGGACATGGTCATCTCCAGTCTTCCAGATGGTCAGGCTTTTTCTCCAGGTAGAGACTGCAGCAAAGCGAGGCAAAGCATTGCGGCCCCTGGCCAGAAGGACATGACACGGGGTTGCTCTGTGATTGTTTAAGATGTGGTTTCAGGACTGATACTTTCCTTTGTGTGTATTTGGAAAGAGAGAAGGTTTTCAGGAAGCATTTGTTAAATGAATGGAGGAGTGAATGAGCGAATACATGACAGGACACCTTTAGCGATATTCGGAGTCCAGCTTTTTATACCTCTGAGGGCAGACCTGTGGATTCCTGAGGCAGAGCGCGCCCCCCACCCCTTGACTTAGACACACTCATCGTGAACCTGATGGTGTACAGCGAGTCCTCAGGAGAGCTAGACCTGAATACATTCCCTTCACCTTCCTTCCACAGTGGATTCCTCTTGCCAGCCTTCCAGCCAAAGTCCCTGAATCTGGGAAAGGTGCCAGGAGGGAGGAGTGGGTGAGCAAGCCTTGAAAGGCAGCTAAGGGTAATGAGAAAAACACATCTGACTGCACACACAGCTTCTTCCGCCTCGGCCTGGCCTCTGAGCTTGGAGGAGAGGCTGAAAAGCACATTCTTTAAAATCCTGGCCCTAGCAAAGAATGCATCTCAGGCTGACATGTCAGCTCAGCTCTGCCCTGACTGTAGCACGGTTCTTTTACTGTTGACTTTTTGAGATCATAAAACCCAGCCCCTTCCCCTCACGCTGAGGATGGTTCACAGAACTGATGCAGTGTCAAGCTCTCACTCAGCCCAACTGTATTGGATTTTTATCACAATTCAAAGATTTTACAAATTCCATTTCTCCCCTTCATCGTTGGCCACCCCCATCTCAAAACCGCATCTGATTCAGAACAAGCCGCATCAGGTGTCCAAGTGGACCTTTGGTCTGGACCCTGAGGACAGCTGAGTCACCTCCATTTCTCTCCACCTCCAGTGTTGCCGCAGGTTGGGTCAGATCGTGGGTGACTCGGGGATGAGCTCATCACTTGTCTCACTGCCCAGCTCATAGCTCCTCATGCTGATCTGTCACTTACTGAGTTAAATCTGAGTTCCTCAAACATCATTCTTCAGCTATTTTCATCTTGGGAGATCTGAAGCATTGCTTCTGCCAATGCATTCCAGCTGTGTTTGGAAATCTGGCTTTGCTGACTTCTGACCTTACGATAGGCCCTGATGTGACTCTAGAACTGGCCAGACATCACTTCTTCTCTTTCCTTGCATGTGAAAAACCAACTTTGACCCCTACAGACAAGGGGCTTCTGGCTGGCTTTGCTCACCCTCTCCTGGATTTTCATAGGCAGACTCTGTGCCTCTGAGCAAGAGACCCAAGTGATCCATCTGGAGGATTCCCAGAAGGAAGGGCTGATCAAACATTTCCACAGACATTCATAGGACATGTACCAGCTGAGAGGTACAGGAGGGGGTCTGCTAAGACCACTGCATATAAAGTAGACAAAAGCTTTGTTTGTCCAGTCATTTGCTTGAGTGCTCCATGCCCTAGTGCTCAGTAGGCAGTAAGTGAGTAGCAGGGAGGTACAGTCTACCTGTTAGGAGTTTAGACTTAAGATGAGGTAAGATGTATACACCCCCAGCAAAGTGGTATCTCATCGGGTCTAAGGTATCACAAGCAAAGTCTGGGTACCTAGGAAGAAGGAGGTATGGCAGGGAATGAAGCAAACATAGGAACTGTGTGTCCTGAGTACCCGGCAAAGCTTCTGCAGGGCTTGCGGTGGGCCGAGAAAGGAATCTCTTCTATCCCCGGCCCTAAGGAAATTACCATCAACTGGGAGAGAGGGGGCACATGCAGTCCTCTGTGATACCTGTCCAGGGAGAGGTACTTTCCTGAGAGTGTGAGTGGTGGCTGTCAATGTCAATCAGCCCCAATCATTTGTCCCTCCCACTGCATAGCAAGCAGATGGCCCCTGGAAGGTATGCTGGTTCTAGAAAGCCTGGCATCTTTCTTTTCAGCCCTACGTGGTACAGATGACCAGGGAAAACCAGCAATCACTTAGCTCTGCTGACCACTTTTCATCCTTGTATCTTTCTCTAAACCACATTCTAGCCAACTCTGATTTCTAATTTCTTAGGTGACTTTGATTTTTAGTGCAGTTACAAGTGTCTTGGGCCTTTAAATGGAATGAATTGGCTTTTAAATAAGTGCAGAGACACTGGAGAAAAGGGCATAGCAGATTTCACCTTATCTCTCTAGCCATTAACCAGTGGCCCATGCTTACCTGCCATGGGAGTACTGCTGAGGAGTGTGGACACAGTCTGCAGGAGGGCAAAGGACTTGAGCTGTTTGGTTTGTAAGTAGGGATGGCTTTGTGTCCCTGTACACAGAAGTGGGCTGCCATATTTTCAGTTCTTCCCATGAATGATGTCTTTCAGTAAGTGGGAAATTGTCAGGCTGGAGGAATGTTTGAGCTATCTCTCTGCCTGCCTGCCTGCTTGCCTATCTATCTATCTATCTATCTATCTATCTATCTATCTATCTATCTATCTATCTATCTATCTATCTATAAAAGGAAATATGCTAAGTGTCCTTCCGCCCATCAGACTGGTTGCTATGATGCACACTGACCACCAGGGGGCAGATGCTCAATGCAGGAGCTGCTGAGCTGCAGTTCTTGGGTGACACACCCTGAAACCAGAGAGGAGGGAGCCTGATTCCTCATGAGGCTGCACGATTCCACCTTTGGCCCTGGGTTATGTTGTTGCTGGGGCACTGTCAGCCTCAAATCTGGTTTACTACATACTTGCATTTGCTTTTCACATCCTGTACGACAGCAACTTTGCAGAATTCCCTCTTGTACTCAGGGACCCCCTGGGGGATCTTGGAGAGCTGGTTTCGCCTGCATCCCTGCAGGCCCTGCCAAGGGACCCCACCAGCCAGAGGGACCCCACTGACTTCGCAGACACTGGGGAAGGACTTTGGGAGGTTGGCTCCAGGGGATGTCTGGCCCATCTTGCCCAGTCCCGCCCTGCCGGCCACCTTCTAATTAATTTCCTTTCAATGTGCAAAAATCCATGTACCAGGCTAGTGTCCCTATAAATGTCTTTTGAAAGTCCTCAAGTCTTCTCACATAGATACACACATGGACACATATGGGATCCTTGGGAGGTGCAGAGTATGAGGAATGTGATGGCCATTTTGCAGGACCAGATTTGTAAAGACAGTACAGTGTTTTCACCAAGTCCCCACCTGGGGGTTAATTTTTATTCCAGTGTGACTCTGAGTATGTTATTTCCCCCTTCACACTTATATTTCTCAGTTACACTGTTACGTAGGTGTTTGACAATACAATCTTAAAGAGCTTTCCATGAGTCTAAGGATCTTCGTCTCTAACTTGCTGGCTTCTCTTGATATGAGGTGGGGATTAGGTGTTGACACAGACCAGATCTTAGTTCCAATGAGCTTAGGGTGGGATAGAAAGCTGAAGTGCCAATATATCAAGTGGTGTCTAATCAGGGGTGCTGAGACCACAGCTGACAATTGAGTCCAAATATATTGTATATCAATTAGCTCCAAGGAAGCCATATGAGCCAGGGTATAGGACCTTGTGGGGCTGAGGCAAAGGGGGAAGGGCATCAAGGAACCAGAGCCACTAGAATGCCCATGCCGCAGGGAGCTTTAATGACTTCTAGGTTGAATTTGCATTGGTGGGCTGATTTTATAAGGGAACTAGGGTGGAGTGAGTTCTGCACTTTTATATTTCATGCTAGAAATTTGGAAAATTGACATTTTCCTTTAATGAGTAGTGTGTTTTCCAGGATATTTTCAAGTAGAGGTGGAAACCAATATTTTCTCCATAGGATGCAGGTGAGGACCAGGGATGCTTAAGGGTACACACAGTTGAGACTTACCCTATAATCCATGACTCCTAGAAGAGTTGGACTCACTCATAACCCTGAAGAGATGCAAATAAGTCTTCCTCTCTCAAGTTCAAGAGTCAAGAATGGTCACCTAAACCAACAGCCTAATTATAATCACTGAAGAGACTCTCTGGGCAAAGTTGAGTTCCAGAAGAAGTCTCAGGCAGCCCATCCTCACTTTGATCCCTCGATTCACATGACTCTTGGTAAATAATTTGGAGCTTGTGAAGATTAAAAAATGTCCCAGTTCAGTGTTTCAGTCCTAATCATGAGTTTTTAATCCAACCATCCATTTGTCCACCCAAATAGCAAGAGTTCCCTGAGCATCGGTTCTGTGCCAGGTATTAACGTAGACAGTGGGGATAAGATGGTATAATGAAAATTTGTTGGTTTCCTCTGCAGGATTTGTTCCCCTTATTTTCTCTGCCTAAAGGAAATTTTCCATGCTGTGGTTTAGAAGGGATTACCTTTATTTCCAGCTATAGGTGTGGCTTTGGTTAACTGGATCAGTGAATCCTGTTAACCTCACACCATCTTCCCAGCATCTAGTCACAGTGATTAATTTGGTGAAAGTCCCATGACTAAATCCAGGTCAACAACAACCAGCAGGACTCAACCCAAAGACTTGTTTGAGATATCAGGTATGTGGACTTGTCTTTTCCTCTGGAACCTAGAAACATGTCTAAGGCCCGTAGACAGCAGCAACTGGTAACAATCACGGGGAGCCTGCAGAGAATGAAATCAATGCCAAGAAACTAGGACTGAGAATTTGGGAGTTAGATCTCAGGTCATGGTCATATCCCTTGAGTCTTGGAATCAAGCTTTGCCTAAGACCACACCTAATTCAGTTATAGGGCCAACAAACTCTTTTTAATGTTTAAGCCAGTTTGAGATGAGTTCTGTTACTTATAACTGAAAGCGTTCTAACAGATGCAGAGGCATCACTCATGGAGAGGTCAAGCACTTGGATGCCAGGATAAAAAAGAGCTTAAATCAGGCTGCTTGCTTCCGAGTCTCAAGTTCACCACCCTTGAGCCTCATTTTCTTCATCAGTTAAATGGGAATAATATTGCTGCGTCATAGGGTTGTTATAATGATTAAGTTAGAATGGGAAAGTGCTTAAGAATGGTGCTTGGAATATAGTAAATTCCACATAATATAAAAAGCAAACTGAGTGAATAAAGTAGTGAACAACACTTGGTGCTCATTGGCTGGGAGGTTACTTTCACTTTTGGCTGCTGTCTCCATGGAGAGGTGAGATAAGATAATGATAACACCAGTCATCACAGGGACTGCTAGTCTGAGAAAAGAGTTATCAGCACTTATTATAAGGACTGTTTAAGCAAAATGCAAAACTTCTCCATTGTTGGAAACCATCAATTAGCTTTATAACTATGTACATAAGTAATATCACTTTCATTAAGAATAGAAGCTATGAAGCTCACTTATAACAACCGCACAGTCAATTTTTCACACCACTTTCACGTGTCGTTTAGTTGCTAAGATGTTGTTTGTCTGACATACAACAGCCTATTTCTCTATCTCATGTTGACCCATTGTTTCTGTATGTCAGAAGATATGATAAATACAGTATATACCATGGTCATGCCATGGTAGTTGTCTGTAAAGGCAATGCAAAAGGCATCATATTGGTCTATGACATGGTGTATCTGACATAATAATTAGTATACTTATGTGCCATGGTCACCATGATAGATGGTACTTGGCTGTCACTATGACATGAAGTACCGGTCCTTAAATATGTCACTGAAGTATTTTTCCATCATGATGACACGGAGTTATGTCATCTGTTATGGTGACCTGGTATATGTATTATATACATAGGCTCATCTGATTCTGTCTCCCTTCTTGCTCTGTATAACCAATGAGTCATCAAGTCTTGTGGCATCACTTCTTAAATATACGCCAACCTATCCCTTCCTCTCTATCCCCATTGCACCTGTTAGAACTATGGCTCTGGACTCCCTGCCTCCTGAGCTGTTTCTAGCTAATCCATTCTCAACTCTAACACAGATTAATGTCAACCCCCTTTCTAAGATTTGCAAATCCTCGATGGTACTTTATGTTTTCCAAATACAATAAAGCCTCATGAGAATTTTAGGTTCTCTGGGAACATTTGCATCTATATTCATTGTTCATCAGTGATATGGGCCTGTAGTTTTCATGTAATATTCTATGTTGGTTTTGTTATCAGAGCAATGCTGACTGACCTCATAAAATGAATTTGAGAGTTTCCTTTCCTCTTCAATTTTTAAAGAGCTAGAGAAGAATCAGCATTCATTTTTTTCTTAAATATTTGGTAGAATTCACCAGTGAAAAACCATCTGACTTAGACATTTTTTTCTTGAGAGATTTTTGATTGCTTATTCAATCACCTTACTCATTATTAGGCTGTTCAGATTTTATACTTCTCCACGATTCATTTTTTTATAGGTTGTCCAATTGACTAGTGTATAATTGTTCATAGTCTCTATGATCCTTTGTATTTCTGTGGTATCAGTTGTAATGTCTCATCTTTCATTTATAATTTTACTAGGGGCCCGGTGCACAAAAATTTGTGCACTTGGGGTGGAGGGAGTCCCTCAGCCTGGCCTGTGCCCTCTCACAATCTGGGACCCCTCAGTGGATATCCTATGATGGCCCCAGTCTGCCAGGCGCCTTCTGTGTGTGTGTGTGTCTGTGTGTGTGTGTGGCCACTGGGGACCTGCCCCCAGCCGCATCAGAGGCTCGGAGCAGTCCTCCTGTGTGTGTCTACATGCTGGGGGCCTGCCCCCAGGCACACCGTAGAGGCTTGAAGCAGGCACCCCCTCTATGTTGATCTCTCAGATTTTTGCCCTCCCCTGCATGTTGTTCTCTTTTTTGAGCTGTGGCCAGGGCTGGGTGCTGCCTGCCTCCCAAGCTTGCCTACTGCCCATCTTCCTCCAGCCACCAGAAAACAGGGAAAACCCTGCCTCGTGGTCAGGCCAGCCTTTTCCTGCTCCCTGATCCCCGGAAGGGGTCTGGGGAGCCGCCAAGCAGGACCCCAGCCCCCAAGAGCTTGCTTTCCCGCTCCCCAGTGGCCCCCAAAGGGCCTGGGGAGCCGCCAAGCAGGCCACCGACTCTTTCCCACTCACCAGTCCCCTGTTGCCTTCCTTTCCCACTTCCCGGTGCCGCCAAAGGGCCTGGGCAGCTGCCAAGCAGGCCAAGACCACCCCACTGCCTCTTTCCCACTCCCCAGCCCGCCACCTTGCTTTCCCACTTCCTGGTGCTCTGCAAGGGGTCTGAAAGCCCACCAAGCAGGCTGCTGACCCCCTGCCGCCTCTTTCCCGCTCCCCGATGCCCCTCCAAAGGCCTGGGAAGCCCACCAAACAGGCCGCCGACCCCCTGCCACCTCTTTCCCGCTCCCCG